>CBVK0100228653.1:0-24443 GCA_900067695.1 Picea abies
ACTGCGTTTTACAGTTTCAACTTATTTCGTTGTTGAATAGAAAACTAGTTTTACTATATCTCTATTATTTTGTGTTAAGCACCTATTAATAATCTGTATTCATTTCGTTATGCTCATAAAATCTAGATCAGTAGTGCCACTTGACATTTGCAGGATTGTCTTGGGTAGTCCATACTTATATGACAAGAAATCCATATTCAATCGAAAAGAGAACAAGTATCACCTTTTAAAATATGGGATTGAATATATTGTTAAATCTCACCATATTAAAACTAATGTTTCATTAATGAGCAGAAAAAAATTGAAGAGACTTGTAAATGATAGTAAATTTTTTTTTCTCATGATGGTGAAGAAAAAAGAAAAAAGATGTATAAGATGATTTTTCAGGTTGTGGTCCAAGTCATAATAATGAATTGGTAAAGATTATTTATAACTATGATGATCTATTTCAGGAACCGACAGGGTTGCCTCCCAATAAGGGGGTTCAACATGAAATTGATTTGCAGCAGGATGCTCCTCTTCCTAATATTGGTATGTACAGGTCATCAGTGATAGACAGTGCATAGATAAAGAAACAAGTTCATGATTTGCTCGATAAGGGAATCATAAGGCCAAGTTCCTCTCCATGTGGATTTCCTATTGTTTTTGTTCCAAAGAAAGAAGGTACCTGGAGGATGTGTATTGAATTTTGGGCACTGAACAAGATCATGGTAAACAACCAATATTATCTTCCTAGAATTGTTGATTTATTAGATCAGTTGAAAAATGTTGTCTATTTCACTAAGTTATATTTGAGAAGTGGTTACCATCAAAATAGAATTGCAGAAAGTGATGTGCGAAAAACTGCTTTTAAGACAAAACAAAGATTGTTTGAATGGTTGATTATACCATTTGGTTTATGCAATGCACTTGCAACATTTATAAGGGTAATGAATGATGTATTTAGGCATTTTATAGATGATTTTATCATTGTCTACTTAGATTATATTTTGGTCTTTAGTCAAACATGGGAAGATCATGTAATGCATGTTGGGAAAATATTTTAACTTTTGAAAAGGGAGATGCTATATGTAAAGATGTGTAAATGTGAATTTGGAAAAAACTCTCTAGTGTACTTGGGTTATATTGTAGGGAATGGTCAGTTTAGGATATATCCCTTTAAGGCAGAAGTCATCGTGAATTATCCCAAGCAAAACACTGCCATAGAAGTCAGGAGCCTCTTAGGGGCAGTACAATACTGGAGGAAATTTATTGCTAATTTTTCTATCATTGCAGCTCGTTTGCATGCATTAACAATTTTGAAACAGGTCTTTCAATGGGGAGGCGAGAAAAAAAATTCTACAAGACATTGAAAGAGAAAATAAGCATTGCACTAGTTTTGGCTCTGTTGGATCTGCAACAACCATTTGAAATACAAACCAATGCAAGTGGATATTCCATGGGAGCAATCTTGATGCAATGAGGTAAACCTATTTGTTACCATTCTGAAATTTTTAGTCAAGCAGTAATTTGTTAGCGATAAAAAATGCATTGGCATTTTTTAAAGAATGATGCCTAATCTTGCAGGGAACATTTGACTAGCTTACCAAGCTCCAAATGCAGATTTGAAACTGTCTCTTATACACATCTCTGATGGCGCGAGGGAGGCGTATCTGATCATTGATTTCTAAAAGCACTGGTTTATTCGAATACTTGATAAGTTGGTCTTCTCATTAGTCATTGAGTGATCCCATTGTTCCAAGCATACCTACACATTATATTCTTAAGCTACCAAGAATTCTTAGCCTACAACCCTAAGGAGTTACTTGGAGTGATAACATAATTAACTATTTAATACCCATCATCAATGCATCTACAATACTAAAGCATAATTCTTTAGCTCATGAAATTTTTGTTGAACAATATGCTAGATATGATGACTTTAAATATGTGTATGAAGTTCTAAATCATGGAAATAAAAATGAAGAATTGGATTTTCATATGCATGATAATTTATTGTATCATCTTGGAAAGCTTTATATATCTAGGGATGAAAAAGAAAATGTAATTAGGGAAGCCCATACATCTCTCATTTATGGTCACTTCAAGGTAAGAAAGACAATAACACAATTGCAAAGATATTTTCATTGGCCTTGAATGAATGAAACAATTTCCAAGTATGTAAAAGGGTGTGTTTTGTGTGCCACAAGTAAGCCTAGCAACAGAAATTTGGGGTTATATACACCACTTCTAGTACCTTCTCAGCCATGGGAAAGTGATCTGAATGTAAGAAGGTTTTACTGAAAAAAATTTGCAAGTTAAGTTTATGTATCTTATGAACCGGATCGATAAGAATGTGAAACACATACTCTTATAAAAATTATGCGGACTAACAATTATGAAGTGTGAAATTAAAACAAGAATAGCAATTGCAGAATAAGAAGAATAGCAGCAGAAATAAACAAAAGAGAAATAGATGTGATTGTTAACAGAGTTCACCCAATGATGGTTATGTATTTGGGTCCCGCTTCCAGTGGTGACCGCTTCATTAAGATGCTCAAAATTTTATTACATAAAGAAGAAGCTTGAAATCTACTCCAAAATGCTCTATGGACTATTATACATAATCTCCATAACCAGATATGCTCTGCTCTCAAAGAGGCTTAATATCCTTTTACCTAAAAAGTCAACCTCCTACATTGGAAAAATGTCCTTGCTTAAATAGCAAAAGGATCATAACTAAGTTGGTTTTAAGATCCAAATTTAATGGGATAGGATCCACTTTAAATGGCTAATATCCGAACTATATCCCAAAATATCCGTAAATAGTCCCCAATTCCACTTTAGAGGGCTTGATTCCCTTTTAAATGGGCTTAAATCCACTTTAATCAACAAAAGGGATATTATATATGGTTTTCAAATATCCATATAATAATGTTTTAAACCCACATGTTACAAAAATCTTTGGAGTACACGATTTTATGGTGCATAATCCCATTAAAAAGTCCAACACATAATTATGTCAAAGGCATCTTTATGGATAAGTTTTGTAGAAAACCTGTCAACTGGTTGACAGGTTTTCTAAAACCACCTTATACCCAAACCTGTCAACAAACAAAACTTGTCAACAAAAACCTGTCAACCAATACATTTACATCCTTTGCTCTCTGCATGTCCCCCTCCTTTGTTGTCCGTTGGGTTAATGGTGAGCCCTCGACTTCTACCAGGGTTAAGGCCGAAGAGCATTTACTTCTACCATTAAGGTCGACGATCATTTATCATGTTGAGGACGCACATACGCGGAGGGTGTCATCAGCACGTGTCGTCTCAGCAACAATCAAACCACGGGCGCTCGTCGTCTCGTCGGTTTTCCAACCATCTGCCACCAGGTTTTACCTCAAGTATGTACAGACGCGACTAGAATTTTCATAGAAAATATGTTAACACATAATTTTTGAAGCTCCACAAATGGTCGAAAGAGAAGCGCATCCGCTGTTGAATTTGCATGTGTGAGGTAAGAAACGTTTATTTCTTTAAACGTTTTATTTTTTGGAGTTTTTATGGGTATATTTTTCGATCATTTTTTACTGAAATTCGACCAAAAATTACTGAAACTTGATCTTTAAATGATTGAATCTGTATAATTAAACAACTTTTTTAGCGATTTAAAACTCAACATATAAAATATTAAAATTATTATATCTAACATTATAATCCTAAGTTGTGGGATGAACAATTGCACTATGTACAACATGCCTATAATTGTGCCATGCATTCCTCTACTCAAAGATATCCTTTTGAAACAAGTTTGGGTTACTTTCCTAAATCACACATGGATTTTTATTTTGGGGAAACAAGTAAACTGGATGGACAAGATGATGCTGACAAAACTAAGAGGTTCATTCAAAGGATACAGTGGGTACATCAGGAAATACATGAGCAAATGGAGAAGAGAAAATCTAAGTATAAGGCAAGGCATGAAAATAATAAGGATGACCATCAGTTCCAAGTTGGTAAGAAAGTGTGGTTACATATCATCAAAGACAGAACGAAGGGTGAAGGTATAAAGATCAAACCAATAAGGTATGGTCCATTTTGGATTTTGGAGAAGATTGGTACTAATTCTTTCCATTTAGATTTTCCATCTTACATGCAAATGAATTCAATGGTGAATGTTGAGAATTAGAAACTTTATGAGCCTCCTATGATTATGGATAAAGATGAATCTGTTTAGGTTCCTATAGTTGATGATTTTTCTCATAAATATTTAGATGACCTGCAGGAAGATGTTATCCTTGACAAGAGAATCAGGACTTCATGATGTGGTTATGTGGAGTATATTCAAGTGGGTATTAAAGTGGTAAATCCAAGAAAATCAAGGCGGATGGATATAGGAAAAGTGAGGGAGATTTTTCGTCACTTAGTTTCTGAGTAATCTAGAATTTTGCTGGTCCAAAAGGCTTCTAGTGGGGAGGGATGATCTAGGTGGATCTAAGAACGCTAAAAAATGGATAGTCTCAAAATATGATGAAAATAAATCCATTGCATAGAGCATGAAGAGACATTTCCAATGCAAATTGAACGCACTCAAAAATACGTTGTATAACAAAGATACGGTCTTATGAAGTTTTGGAAAAATAAGTAAAAATGGAAAACGGTAGGTGCCCCGTGGAATCACTGGAAGGATGACACATGGCACTGTATGGATATACACATGGCACTGTATGAATGGACACGTGCACTATAGGGATAAAAATTGGAATGTATGGATGACACATGGTAGGTGATAGGGGGAAGTATGAAATTGTCATGTCAATGATGTGGTGATGACTCTGCGTTAACATAGAATATGATTGTTTGATGACTGGGTAGGTGATTGTGCATTCATGTTGTTGAATCAGGGCATGACACATGGCCCAATTAGAGTGTGCCATTTGGCACCCCCAATCGAGCTAAAAGGGTGTAGAAACTCTGATTTTGATGGTCGGTGAGAATCAAACCTTTGACTTATTCGTTGCCAACAAAATGCTTTAACCGTTGGGTCGTTGATAAGTGTTGTTATGTTCAACAGGGAGTTTTATATTTAAAGTTATATTTTTATAACAACCACCAAATGGGGGGTCTGTGGATTGGAACCTGCGAACTTCTCCTAGTTGTCCACCTAACCGACAACCACATGGCTATTGCAACAACCGTTTGGTGCTTGTTTTGGCATGGAACATTAATTGTTTTGTTATTTGAATGTTTTATTAGCCCAAAAAATCACCAATGACCATGGGTTTGAAACCCTGACCTTTGCTATAAATTCAAAAGCGCTTGACCACTGCACCACATAGTGCTATGTTTCCAAGAACTCAAAGCAAGTTTCTTTTGTTATGCTATATTTCTATGCCATTGATAATTTTTGGGAGATATAGAGTATTTATAGTCAAAAGTTTCAATTTTCCAAGGCACAGTTGATTTTGACATTCACACCTGATTTGGTGTAGCAGATCAGAAGGTCATTTCAGAAAAATAAGTTGAATTTGTTATTGAATCAAACATTTTTGAGCATTAATCTGTCCTTGGAGTCCGACCAACAATCCAAATCTATCCTTGGAGTCCCTCCTTCAGAGTGCATTTCCTCTAGGACTACAACTTACTTTGAATGATACCCTATGATGAATGACTAGGAACTATTGTCTCACCAAATAGACGACTGATATTAAATCTAGCTCCTTCACCAATCGAGGGTCCATATCCAACCGTCATGCCAAATCAACATCCACAATCTTAAGAGGAAAAAAAATATTTTACAGGGATATATGAGAGATATTTTATCTTGTATCTACACCAATCAACGGTTATGATCTTGTCAGAGGGATTCTTCTAATATATCAATAGTCCATGTTACCTCCCAAGGGTTAAATGTCATCAGACTTTGTATAAGTCTCGACACTTGGTCTTTCCTGGCGACGATACCTCTCCTGACGAAGGGATGAGATTTATCCTCCCCTTCGAATCAACGATGGTAATTTATCCTCAACTCTACGTCAGTTCCTTTATTGGTTAACACCGAGCTTAAGGACTTAGCCTTATTTTGGATTTCTTCCAGGTTCTTTATAAAAGTTTACCTAGCCTTCCTGGCTCTCTCTCATTTTCTCTGAAATGAGTGAGGGCATTCTCACCCTAATATTTTGTCTTACAGATCCCACCTGAAACCATAAAATATATCTTTATGTGAAAACATGCATGATTTCACATTTTCATATCAAAACAACTTGCATTCAACACCAGTCTATTTAAAAAACAAGCATTCACATCTAATATAAAAATACAAGCATTCAACCATGCATGTCATTCCAATTATACAGAGTATGTGAGATACTTATCTATTTACAAGGTATATCATCCAACTGATTGTGGGTGTTCACCTTTTCACCCTACCTTAGGCTCTTCTTTCTTGGTAACTTCGGCTATAGGCCACCCCCATTCCAAGCAATCATACCACCAGGGAACTCTTTTCACTCCCTCATACATTCTTTCACAATATATTTCTTCCTCTGATACCCTAAATCTCCTCAAGTTCTTCTTCTATGAATATATAGAATGCACCATCTTGCCTCCATCCTCTAAGGACATCATTTTGGGCATGCTCCTTCTTCACACATTCGTGATTTCCCTTTCCTATCTCATGTTGTGTCTCCTGGAAAAAATCTGCAAAGTTCTCAACCTGTGCCATTCCTTCTGCAGAAGGAAACTCGGGTCAACCTCAGTGGTTGTAGAATGGTATGATGGGTACCTTTGGATGAAAACTTCCTATTGTCTTAGCCAGGCCCTCCATGCCTCCATTCATTGGAGTGGTCGGTTGCTCAACCACCAGTTCTTTTCTCATTAACTGATTTTCCCTTGGGATCAGGTTAAGGCTTATTATTCCAAATCAAATATTTCAGCATGGACAATTGAGTCATCTTAGCATGATGAACCCCTCTATATGTTCCTCACTCTTTCCTCTAGTGGTATCATGTCCAGTACTCAAGGCTTCACCCCCACATTCAGTTGTTGGTAGTGAAAATTAAACAATAATACATTTACATTTTTTGCATGCCATGGCATGGAAATCATTAATCATGAATAATTACAAGCTAGGGGAAACATGGGTGCTACATTTTTTGGGTTATTTGTGGGAAGTTGTAGGGATCTAGGAATTGGTTTAAGAAGAAAGTCATAGAACCCTATCCATGGAAAACTAGTTTGTTCATAAGAACCTTCGAGATAAAATAGAAAAGAGATTTGTGAGGATGGAAGATCAAGTCACTAACATATCTTGGAATATGTCCCTCCTCATGGCAAATATGGTAAGCAAGACCAAACTAATCTGAGAGGCTAAAGGATCTAACTCTGATATTGGATTAGAAGGGAAATCAAGAAATAATGATGACCTATAAAAGGAGTTGAAGAAAGATCCCAAGAAAGAGCATCCCAATTCAAGTGTCGTTAACCCTTCATTGGATTAGAAGGGAAATCAAGAAATAATGATGACCTATAAAAGGAGTTGAAGAAAGATCCCAAGAAAGAGCATCCCAATTCAAGTGTCGTTAACCCTTCACAGTCCCTATTCAATATGGAAGAGAAACTGGGAATAAAGACATATCAAGGTAAGATCGATGCATTAAAACTGAATCAATATTTGTAGCAACTAGAATTTTTTTTCAGCGTTCACCATATAGATGAGGAGAAAAATATATCATTTCCTAGACTGAAGTTACAGGGCCATGCTTTAACTGGGTGGGAAAGTCACACAAAGACACTTAGGTAGGAGGGTGATCCACTAGTAAATAAGTGGGAGGATTTAAAAACCCTCATTAATTCCCAGCTCTATCTTATTGGGTATGAAGATGACCAACAAATTCATTAGAATTGTTTCAATAAAAGGTAGGGGCCGAGTGTATAGTATTACACCACTAAGTTTAGAAAGATGGCCATCATGTTGGGTATCTCTCCCAACACTAAGTTTAGAAAGATGGCCATCATGTTGGGTATCTCTCCCAAGAACCTAGATTTAATCCTAAAGTTTATGGAGGGTCTACATATTCATCTACAAAATAAAGTGATGCTTTTCAAGGTATGGATGGTGGATGAGGCATGTGTACATGCAAATTATCTGGAAAACATAGGCCACAAGAAAGGGAGGTCGAGCGACTCCAAGTAGAAAGAGCATTAGGAATCTTCTAAGGAGGGGAAGAAGAAGTGGAAGGGGGAGGATAATAATATGACAACCAATGCACATCAATACAAGTATCCCAACAACCATTGTAACCATTACAATATTGTTGGCCACACTGAGGAAAAGTGTTAGAATCTACATCCATAGCTAAGCCCGAAGAACTATAAGAAGGATGCAAAAAAATGAACCTTCTAGCCATGGATTCAAGCAATCAGGTCGAAATGGATGAGGATGAGAATTTTTTTGCACATCAATGTAGAAGAAGGTGAATTTTAGTATCCTTCATCACCATCAAGAGAAGGAAATGACCAAACTCTTCCACATCAATATCCAGGTCAAAAAAACCAAGATATATGCTCTGTTTGACTTTGGTTCACAGGCTAATCTCAGAGAAACAAATCTGGTTAGAAATATTTCATTGGAGGTTTGTGATCATCCTATCACCTATCCATTAGGTTGGGTAAACAAGGATGTAGAGATCAAGGTAAAAAAATAGTGTAAGACTAAATTTGTTGTGAGTACCGACTTTATTGATGAAGTGGTGTTGTATGTAGTACCCCTGGATGTGTGTGATGTAGTGTTTGGGATCCCCTACACATATATGAGGGATGCAATCTTCATGTGGAGAGCCAACTAGTACCTCCTAATTAAGGATGGGAATTCCTACATAATCAACACACACAAAGGTAAATAAAATATATCACTAGTAAGTGCCAACCAATCCAATAAGTTGATTAGTTCCAATAAGAAATGTGTTTTACTTTTCTTAAGAGAAAATTAGACTGATGATGAGTCGATAAGAGTAAAGGAATCCCTGGAGGGGTGTACTAAAGAGTATAAAAATTAGTTAGAGAATTTGATACATGCATAAATATGAGTGTTCCAGGAGCCTAAAAAGATACCACTCAATAGGTAAGTGGAGCATGAAATACAATTATTTCCATAATCCACATTTCTAAACATTGGGTTGTATAGACAAACTGTTCTGGAAGCAAAAGAAGTTAAAAAAAAGTTGCAGTGATTATTTGAGCAGGGAGTCATTTTGCTGATAAACTCACCCTATTTTTCACCTATCATTATAGTACCCAAGAAGGATGGGACTTGACAGATGTGTATAAATTATAAATCTTTAAACAATATTACACTCAAGAATTGGTACCCTCTACCCAAGATTGATTATTTGTTCGACTAGTTACAACACACCAATTACTTCACCAAGTTGGATATGAAATCAGGATACCACCAAGTATGTGTTAAAGAACAAGATGCTTGGATGACCTCCTTCGGGACAAGGAAAGGTTTGTATGAATGCTTGGTCATTCCATTTGGTTTATGTAATGCATCAGCTACATTTACAAGAGTGGTGAATGATGTATTATTCCCATATTTAGATTCATTTATTATCGTATATTTGGATGATACATTGGTTTATATATCTACCTAGGAATATCACATATCACATCTTGTGAAGGTGTTAGATACCCTGAAAAATCACTGGTTGTTGGTTAACCTCAAGAAATGTGAGTTTTTTAAGTATTCATTGGTGTATTTGGGGTATGTGATTGGTGGAGGGGGACTCAAGATAGATCTTTAAAATATCATGAAATGGATAGTTCCTACAAGTTTCACTGAAATTAGGAGCTTTATTTGGTTAGGACCATACTTGCAGAAGTTCATAGCTTCATTTTCAGTAGTAGCTTCACCACACCACTCCATAACAATGAGTGGTAATAGTTTCCAGTGGGGGAAGAATTAGTAGAAGGATTTCGATGAGATAAAAAGAAAGATCATTCAAGCACCATTTATTTCATTACCAAACTTGAAAAATCATTTTGAAGTGGAGACAGATGTAAGTGAGTATGTCACAGGAACAATTTTGATGCAAAGAAGAAGGCATGTATGTTAGCATTGTGAAATATTTCATGGGAAAGTTCTCAACTACCCTACCTATGACAAGGAACTTTATTCCCTGGTTCGAGTTGTCAATAATAAGAACTATATGATGGTAAAAAATACCATCATCCACATAGATTACCAGCTATTGTGGTATTTACAGGCCCAGAGAAAGATTCAGCAAAACAAGCATTACAAGTGGATGGGGTTTTTGAAGAAATTTCATCTACTCATCAAGTATAAGAAGGGAAACACTAATAAGTTGGCATACATGCTTCCAAGGCCACCCACATTAAATATTATATATTTGGGAACTCTTCATGGAGCCTTTTACCCATGATGCATACAAAGAGGCATACATAGAATATGAGGACATCAAGGAGGTGTTTCAACAACTATAGGGCCAAATTCATATAGAAGAAGTTGATAGTAAGGTTGAATATCATCTCCAAAATGGGTTAATATACAATTTGTACAAGCTATGTGTTCTTAAAGGTGAAATTTTTCATCTTATCAGATATTGTCACACCTCCAAATTTGCAAGACATTTTGGTGTTAGGAATACAGTTGCTAACTTACAACGGCACGTGTATTGACCCAAAATGAAAGAATATGTAGCATTGTATATTAGAGGATGTAAACTTTGTTCTACCATCAAGCCCATTAATAGAAACCAGTGTCTATACCATCCCTTACATGTTCCCACTCAACCTTGGGAAATCATTTCCATGGATTTTGTAGAAGGTTTACCAACAACCAGGAAGGGACATGACTATCTATTTGTAGTAGTTGACAGGTTTAGCAATATGTGCATTATTATGCCCTATAAAAACACCATCATAGGACAAGAAGTGATAAACATGTTCTTTGAAAAATTATGGGTGCACTTTGGGATACCAAGGAGCATCATCTTAGACAGGAATACTATATTTCTCAGTGCCTTTTGGACTGCACTTTGGGAGAAGATGGACACGAAGTTGAACAAATCTACAACATTCCATCTAGAAACATAAGGGAAAAAAGAAGTATTCAAGAGGAATTTGGTGTAGCTTTTGAGGGGTTAGAATCACAAGCATCTGAAGACCTGGGATGAAAATCTAATCTATATTCAATACTCTTATAATAGAGCGGTCCACACTTCTACTGGTAAGTCCCCTTTTGAAACTTGTTTCGAGTATTTTTCACCTTCATCTTTGGATGTTGTTTATAGAAATCAAGGAGGAGTGAGGGAAGACACTACGAGAGAGTCATTAAAATTATATAATTTTGTTTAAAATATTAGGAAGATCAATTTGAAAGTATAGGATACATTGAAGAAGTCACAGGAAAGGTACAAGGCATGCCATGATCAATGTAGAACATAAATGTCATTCAAAGTGGGACACAGAGTTTGGTTATAGTTGAACAAGGAAATACTATAGGGTCTTGGTAAGAATATCAAGATTCTGCAATATATCCCTTTTGAGATATTGGAGAAGGTGGGAGAAAATTCCTACAGACTCAGTCTACCCCCATACATGTGAACTTACTCTGTAGTGAATGTGGAGAATTTGAAACTCTTATATGAGCTTTCCATGTTGGATTGGGAGGAGGAGAAAGTTCTACCTAACATAGAGGACTTAGTACCATATGCTTAGGAAGAGTTGTAAGAGGACACAGTTTTGTATAAGAGGTTCATAAATACAAGACACATGAAGAATGAACTTTGGTAGATTGGGTTGAAAGGACAACTTTAAGGAAAGTAAAAATGGTACTCTAGGGAGAAGGTAGAGGAAAACATTTCTCACCTCATTCAGTAAATATTTTGGGGACCAAAACCCTCCCTAAATGGGGAGATATGATTTGTATTGGATCATTATAGAATTTTTCATCTATCTTGGTATTTTCTATGTGGAAACAATTGGAGGAATCATCTTGTAGATCCATTTTCACGGCATGTCCCAATTTGCAAAATTGGGTCCAAAAACTTGTCTAAAATATTTCAGAGATATTTGAGGCATCAAATGGATTTTTTTGGGTCTAAACCTACTCTATAAGAATATTCCATATTCTACACATCGATACATTTCCAATGGTTCAAGAATCTCCTCAATCAAAGTTCGTATGTGAAATTTATGCCCCTCGCAAGTTGGTATAACATGTTTACCACAATGGTATGAGTGGATTCCATGTTAATTGTTGGAATATTCAATAATACTGACAGGGAGGGTGAATCAGTATTCGGCACTTTGTACCATTTTTAACCACAACATGTAAACATTAAGTTATCAACAACTTATCACTTATGATTGCATTCACAATATCATAAACATATAACCACAGATACACAATACAAAATATTTTTGCATGGAAACCCAAATGGGAGAAAACCATAGAACAATTTTTAATGTATCAGAAGATTACATCCACTGGAAGGACCAACTTCCAAAAAAATTCTCCAGCACCAACTAGAAGGAGGCACCAACCCCTTGTTTTATAGGCTCCAACCTGAAGGAAGCTACAACTCCCTAAATTAACTAGCTTAAACTGGAAGAAGGCTCCAACCCCCTTGCATTTCCACTTCCTTCCTCCCTTAAATATAAATAAGAGAATCAACATGTCACTATTACTATCACTGATATTGATACATCATCATCATCAAAATTGATCCAACCCTAATAACCACATAAATCTTATGCCAAGATCTCCAAAAAATCCCCCAAATCATATTTCCAAAACTACCAAGAGATGCCTCAAGCATGTACCAAAACCTCCAAGATGTTGCTTAAATCCATATAGAAAAACCTACCTTTCATCATGTGAAAACCCTAGTGCGTGAGATCTCAGATCATCAAACCTTCCTCAACTTCAACATCAACAAAAGAGTGTCTTCTTCAAACCCTTCCTCAACCTCGCAGGACTGGACTAGGCAATGAGTGTGGCCTCGCATGTCAAGTCTTGGACAACTAGAAAGGTCCTTGATGAGCCTCATTAGTGTACATTCTAAAGGCTCATCTTTGACATATTTTTCCACCACAAAATGACTTAATGTTTGTTGTTGACCATATTTAATAGTCAATCATAGGTATTTTGTATGTTTCTTAATGAATGTATGATTGAGGTGGATTTTTATGTATAATATACCTTTTTTCACTAATCATTTTGGAAAAAGACATGTGTCACCAACCAGGTTGAACTGCAAGAGTCAAGGATTCCAACCTCCTAGAAACATTGGATTTTTTCCCCCCGAGTGAGTTGTCAGCCAAAGATCAAGGGAAATTTTCTACACCTACCTCCAAGAGTGCTTCTTGTGCATCTATGACCACTTTTTGATCAACAACAATTCAAAAATATAGATGTAAAGGGATGAGATCCCTCATTTACTCATCACTCTCCTTGATTTAGGAAGAGAGGTCAAACTCTCTAGTTATATATAGGCCTCTATTCTAAGAGAGAGGGATATAGCTCATTTTTTGAGAAGCATTGTATGGAGATGTTATGCAAGACTTTTTGTTGAATACTAAGAACTTTGATGTTCTTGATGTACTGCTGATATTTATGAAATAAAATGGTTTTTCCTTCAGTCTATTAAATTTTCTTTTAGGTTCCTTGTGCTTCTTGGGTAGGGCCCATCCAAGAGGGCTCAACTTGGGTAGGGCCCATCCAAGAGGGCTCAAGGACCCTTTTTACTATTTTTTTAGTTTTCATGCATATTATTTGATGTTTAGATAGTGTTTCATTCTCTATTGAAGTTAGATTTATCTTTGCATGATAAATTTCCATTTCTGCTAAGATTTTAACTAACTGGCCAGTTGTAGCAACATCCTGTAGAAATGTTCAATAACCTTTTGGAGCACTCTTAAGTGCCTCCCAAGGATAAGAACCATAGATTCACTTCATTTATTTTATATTCTAGCTTTGTCAATGATTTTAAAGACTTGAACTACCTTTTTAGACTTCATTTTGCTTCCTATAGGAGTATCTTGTAGAAACTGTGCAAATACTGTAGAAATGCACAATTCCTATAGAAATCTCATGTAGGTATGTTTTAGCTTCAATTTTTGACTTAGTTTAATATTATTTTCCTAAAAGAATCAACAAACAATAAAATCATATTTATATTGTTAATGATCAAGGGGTTAGATTGCTTTGTTCATCCATTAGTGTAGTTTCATTTCCATTACAATTTTTTTGTCATAGTTTACATCTTTACTTATATCACAGTTCTCTGTCATAATTTTAGATTAGATTCATATTTTTCTTAAGTTTAAATTTTATTATTCAATAATCTTTGATTTTGTAGAATAAGTTATTTTCATGCACTTTAGATTAGTTGTACTTTCAAATTGGTGTGTTTCCTTCAAAGAAATCAGTTCAGAACTGCTTTCTGTTATTTGATTTCCTACACATTTCCAGCCTTTGATCATTTTCAACCCTTTTCTATCAACAATTTCATACTTCACATACATTGCATAACACCTCTTAAGTTTGTACGAACTCTGGGTTGACAAGTAAAGTAGGAGACAAGGGTACAATGAATAATTGTTGTTATTCCTAGGACCATCACTTTTTGGTGTTGTTGTCGAGGAGGTGCTGAAGTTTGCACATATTTTTCTTTTTTTGGTTCTCTTTTGTGTGACTTGGAGGAGTAAAAGGGATACCTCAGTCACAAGGCCAACCTCACTATGGAGTTTCTATAGCGTAAAAACCCAAGTGCTTTCACTTCATGTGAATATTGATAGCTCCTTGTCACACTTTTTTCGCTTTATTTTGATTTCATGAATGAATAGACCTAGATATAGAAACCAAAAAAATTTACCAAAATATCCCACCACAAAATAAGTCCAATCAATCCATAGATTAGTCCTGAAACACTAGAAGATTTCTTGGAAATGGAATCTAGATAATTTAAGAATCTTTCAGAAGAGAGTTAGTCCTCACCTCATGTCATGGTTGGTGAAGAAGAAATATTTGAGTTACCTATTCATGAATTTGATGGAGAATCCAAGATGAAAAATATGAATCCTTATGCTTTACCTCATTTTCATGGGCTTGTCTCTGAAGATCATGACGCTTTCTTGTTTTATTTTGCAGTTATATGCAGAACATATGATTATACCACTAATGAACAAAAGCTCAAACTTTTTCCTTCCACCTTGAAGGATTTAGGTCTAAAATGATTTATGAGTTTGGAAGGAAATAGTATCACAACTTGGGATCAAATGAAAAACATATTCAGTGAAATATACAAAGACTATTGTAGAGAAAGCAATACAAGGGGTGAGATTTTCATAATGACACAAGGACCTGATGAATCTCTATAATACTTTGAAGAAAGATTTCAACTAAGCTACAAGAGAGTTCAAAATCTCACTTTGGATAAATATTCACTCAAGCTTGTCTTACTAAGAGGAGTAAGAGAATATCTAATGGAAACACTGAATCTCCTATCCAATGGATATATCTACTAGTTGGACTATGATGATATCAAAAGAATATTCAAGAACCATTCAAGGTCTTCTAGAAACAAAGGTATAAGCAGTAGAGGTTTGATCTCTTCATATTCTAACCCAACAACTCATATAAAGCATGAATTAGTAGGATTAATAGAATATATGAAGACTGAAATTTTACACTCTTTAGCCATGCAAATGGATATAATGCATATCAAGAAGAAACAAGAGGAAGAAGAGAAGGCATTGGCTATCTATTGTCCCAAATGCACTAAATCGCATCCTATAAATGAGTTCCCTTTAGACCTTATATATGTTTGTGTAATTTTTGAGGAAAATCATCCAACTAACAAATGTCATTATTTGCCAGGTTTGAAAGATACATTTCAAGGAGCAGAAGAGAACATGGATTCACTATAGTTCATCAATCAAAAGAGGCATGGAGCACCCAGACCATTCCAAATACATTTGAACTTCAATATTGCTCAAAATTTTAATGCATACAACTCTCAGAGGCTTCCTCAACCATGGTATAACCCATCACCTTGTACTAATCCAAACCCTTGGCAATACCAGGGACCTCCAATTTCTCCCCGTACCAATATTTTCCTAGCATTCCTCAAAATCAGTGGAATCAACCATTACAAGGATAGAAGCCACAAAATTTCCAACAACCTACATTACTTCCTCCTCCTCCTCCTCAAAACAACACTAATTCAAATAGTGTTCCTCCTAAGAAACCTCAGTTACCTTCTCAACCTGCTCCAAATCCAAACAATAAGCAATTCCAACTTGTATACAACAATTATGCAACTTATCAGACTTATTATGTGTAATTACAAGAGATAAATCTCAAATCAGGAAAAATAGTGCAACAACAACCAAATCCCATAGAAAATGAATAATATGAGAAACAAAACATTACCTTACCCCAACCAGAAGCCCCTCCTTTCCATGAAATATTACAAGGAAGGAAGACTTATGCATCTAAGTAAAAAGAACTTTTAGGGGAGCTTAAAATTGTATGCATGAAGATACCTCTCTTACAAGATCTTAAGGATGTTCCCATTTTCAATAATTATATCAAGGAAAAATGAATTATAATACTATGGAGGAAAAGGAAAGATGGTCCCACCATAAATGTTTTAGGACAACTAGCTCACCTTGTGCTTGGCAAGTTAATTGTACCTAAATACTTGGATTGAGGGAGTCTTTTAGTAAATGCCCATATTAACAACACCCTGGTACAAAATACTCTTATTTATATAGGAGATGAAATCAACATTATGACTAGAGATACCATGATGAAACTCAACCTTCAGGGATTTCTAAGAAACACCCCAACTATCCTACAACTTGCATATTGATCCATAATTAAACCTGAAGGCATGTTGGAAGATATCATAATTTCCATTGACTCATGGAATTACCCTACTGACTTTCTAGTCCTTCAACCCAATTCTTATTCCAATGGATATCCTCTCATTTTGGGAAGGCCTTGGCTAGCCACAGCAGATGCATACATAGGTTGTAGAGAAGGAAATATGATCATCACTAGTGGCCTTTCCCAAAAGCAAAGTGTTATTTATTTCCCTACCCAACCTTTGATAAAAAAAAAAATATTCCTATGTGGGCGGAAGAGTAATAATACCTGAAACAAACAACTTGCTACCCCATATATATAGGCCACACTTCATTGGATGATAGTACCATTGATGAGGACACTTTCCTTGAAAAAATTCCGCAAAATCAATATCCAGAAGATGTTAAAATAGAAGGGATAAATGATGATAACAGATCTGAAATTTCTATAGAAAATAGAAATGAATTTTGGACATATTTTTTTACTGCTGAGAAAGAATATCCAACTATCAAAACCATAGAAATAATCCCTGCAAAAACACTCAAAATAAACAACAAACTCACTAGTCAGCATGAACAAAAATTGTTAGATGTACTGAAAATGTATATTGAATATTTTGCATGGGATTATAAAGACATGAAAGGAATCCATCCTTATATTTGTACTCGTTACATTTACATCAAGGAGGACTACAAACTTGTTAGGAATCCCCAAAGAAGGATGAAACCTACAATGAAAAATATATTTAAACAAGAACTCCAAAAGTTTCTTGTTGTTGGATTCATATATCCTATAGCAGACAGTGAATGGGTCTCCCCTCTAGTTATTGTCCCAAAGAGGAATGGGAAATTAAGGATTTGTGTGGTTATCGGGAGTTGAACAAGGCTACTAGAAAGGACCATTTCCCCCTAACTTTTATTGACCAAGTTTTGGATGTCTTTGTTGGGAAGCAATACTTTTCATTTCTGGATGGTTTTATTGGATACAATGAAATTCATATCAGTCCTGAGGATTGGGAAAATACCACCTTTACTTTCCCATGGGGTAAATTTTCATATGAATTATTACTTTTTGGCCTATGTAATACCCCAACCACTTTTCAAAGAGCAATTCTCAACATCTTTTCAGAACTTATCCATGATAAAATTGAGATCTATATGGATGACTTTACTCATTATGGCAATTCATTTGATGAAGACTTGGACAATCTAGATTAGGTTCTTCAAACATGTAGAGAGATGAAACTATCCCTTAGTAATAAAAAATGTAATACAATGATGAATGAAGGGATTTTTTTAGGATATCTCATGTCCTCCAGAGGAATTGACCTTAATTCCTACCCCTTTGAAACCAAAATATGTAAGAAGATTTCTTGGACATGCAGGATATTACAAGAGGTTTATTAAGGATTTCAGTAAAACAACTTCTCCCCTGTTTACCTTGTTTTCCAAAGATATGAAATAACGCCGGACTCTGAATTGTCAACAAGCTTTTGAAACAATCAAGGAAAAACTCACAACTGCCCTTGTTTTACAAGGTCCCAATTGGAGTCTTCCATTTCAAATTCACATTGATGCATCAGACAAGTCTGTAGGAGTAGTCTTAGGACAATATGAATACAATAAACTTTATGCAATTTACTTCATAAGTAAGAATTTAGTTGGTGAAGAACTGAATTATATTGTTACAAAACAAAAATAATTTTTTCATAAATTCATAAATTCAGACATTATGTGATAGGATATAGAGTTTTTGTACATACATATCACACTTCCTTTAAATACTTGATGAATAAACCTGACATTAACAGTAGGATTATTAGATGGTTTATGTTATTACAACAGTTTGATCTAACAATTCTTGATAAGCATGCTAAACATAATGTAGTTGCATATTTCTTGTCTAGATTGACCACTCCTATTGAACAAGGCACGATTGATGACCAATTTCTAGATGATCACCTATTTGCCATATCAATACAAATCCCCTAGTTTACTGATATAGCAAATTACCTTATAACAAGAAAGTTTCCTCGACATTTCTACTATAGGGAGAGATGCAAGATTGTCCGGAAAAGTTCAGCCTACACTTGGGTTGTAGGCTATTTATTCAAATTATGTCCATATCATATTTTGAGGAGATGCATAAGGGAATATGAGGTGCATGATATATTGCATGATTTCCATGATGGACCATGTGGAGGTCATTATATATCCAAGAGGAAAACTTATAAGATCTTACAAGATGGATATTATTATCCAACCCTACATAGAGATGCTCGACAATATACTTCACATTGTGATGAATGCCAAAGAATTGGGAAACTGACAAAGAGAGGTGAAATGTATTTTCAACCCCAAGTATCATTAGAACCATTTGACAAGTGGGGCATGGAATTCACAGGCTCAATTGATCCTCCATTAGGACATAAGAAGCACATTTTGGTATGCATAGACTGTCTGACAAAGTGGGATGAAGTAAAGGACATTAAGGATGCCACATAATCAAATGTAACAACATTCCTCCAAGAATGCATGTTTTCAAGGTTTGGTTATCTAAGGGAGATAGTCACGGATCAAGGCCCCCAAATTATGCCAAGGCTTTTTGAAGAAATCATGAGGGAACATAACATTTCCCACATAAATTCAACACCCTACCATCCTCAAGCGAATGGGAAAGCTGAAGTCACAAATAAAGAACTAGAAAAAATCCTCACTAAAACAATGAGCATGAACGAGAAAGATTGGTCAAAGAAGCTCACCGAAGTAGTCTCAGAATACAACATTACATGGAAAACTACAATAGGGATTGCTCCTTTTGAATTAGTTTATGGTAAGAAAGCCATGCTTCTTATTAATTTTGAGAATCATACATTGAGAAAAACAACTGAATTAGACATGAATTGACAGTCAACACAAAAAGAAAGATTGAGCCAACTGAATGCATTAGATTAGTACAGGATGCAAACCATCTTCAACACTAAAGTGGTGCAACAACAAATAAAGCACTGGCATGACAATAAGATTAAGTACAAGAATTTCAAAGAAGGGGATTAGGCTCCGTTATATGACTCAAGGTTTAAGGATTTTAAAGGAAAGTTGATGACAAGGTAGTTAGGGCCTTCCATCATTGAAAATGTCATGATAATGGATTAGTGCAAATAAGAACAATTAATAAGAAGGATTACCACTACTAGTGAATGGATTCAAACTAAAGACCTATAATAAGTCCTTGATGAAAGAAGAATTCACAGAAACAATGAAGAAACAAAATATGGATGTGATTGATAACAGTCATATTCTCAATCCATCCCCATGATGAAAAAAAAGAGAAGAAAAAAATCAAAATACCGGATGAAAACCTCCCAGAGGCATCTGGGACATATTTGAGGGTGAAAACCTCCACTAGAGGCAGTCTAATATCTGAAGAATAAATGAATAGCCTCATCAAGAAAACTTCTTAGAAGCCTGATAAGGCAAGGTAGTAGTGAAAACCAGAGATGACACTTCTTCCTTAAGAAAGAAAAAGAGAAAAAAAAAGAATAAAAAAATAAAAAAATAAAAAAACTAAAAGAATAAAAAAACTAAAAGAATTTTTTTACTAATATTTTGTTTTTGCAAGTACCAAGGACTTCATTACTGCAACCACCTGCATAGAGAAAAATCAACAGTCAACATCACCTTCAATAAATACAGTAAGCATTTCCATATTCATACATATCATTTTTCATTATCCCAATATTCATATCATTTTCTATCATAATCATCCATATTCTTCATCCATATCATATGTGCCACTTTCCATATCCAATACATCTCACTTTACATTTTTTTTCAAAGAAAACAACCTATTCTACATGAATCTACAGGATAATCTATAGGGACAATCCTAAAAAATAGGCAACGTAACCTACTCAAGACCAATACTAGCAGTGCAATGATCAATATAAGAGAAACAAACACCTTCTCCAACCATCCTTTCTCATCGGGACATCCCCGGGATAATAGAAATCAACTTCTACAAGATACTTTATATCCTATAGAAAATATTTTGCATGACATAAACAAATCTACATGATGCTCTGTATCCCATAGCACGATTCAAGGCTAGAATATCCTAAAACATTGCAGATATGATCTTGAGGTCAATATCTAAATAATATACAAGCACCAACACGAAGACAAACCACCTCCAATTGCCTACATCAAGCATATTAATGTGCATGCAAAAGGTAAACAAGGTAACATAACTATATACCCTATCTACATTTAATTAAACCTCATACATCCATATCTATGCTTATTTTATATGGTCAAGCATTCATAAAGTCTAAAGGGTGGTGAAAACAAGGATGTTTACATATTGTTAGTGGGGGGTGGAACAATTGTTGTAGGAAAATTCCCATGCAGAAAAGTGAATGTCCTCTTGGATCCTAGACCCCTATAACCAAGACAAAAAAATGATAACATTGAACATTAACATTCCTTTAAATGTAGATAAAATAGTCCAAGGAAAAAGAGGAAGAAAGCATGATGTACCTTTTTCTAAAGCTTGTCCTTGCTCAATCTAGGTTGAACTTCATCTTCAAGCCCTTTAAAGAGTTCTACAATTCAATAGACAAAAATAAAAATGCATGCCCCCTATTCTACCAAGATTAGTTTAAACTAGATTTATTAAGAAGAGACAAGTTGTAACACACCCACGATGGGGCATAAAAATTCTCTCTTTTATTAAAGGAAAAATTCTCCATCCATGGTTTCTAATTTGGAAAGTCGAGGAACCAGTCCGGCCTCTCGGTCAAGGATCTTCGATTATGGAGCCAAATGACTCTTTGAGACCTTGATGGTCTCATTCTGCAATTAAACGCAGAATCTTTCGACTTCCAGGTGTAGGTCTAATGGTACTCATGACCTTCCCCTTTTTCTCGTGTCAAATCTTTGAGTTTGGGCACTAGCCCCTTTTCTAATAATCCCTTCCTTTTCATGACCTTGGGCAATGAACTCACATAATCCACGTGATTGCAGGCACAGCCAAGGGTGGTTTGAAACCAACTACTTTTCACCCCGCAATTCACCTTGATCCTCCACATGTCCTTTCTCCAAAACTATGGTCTGGATTGCGGCCCACCCTCAAATTTTTAATGTTTTTGCACCTTTGGTCACCCCAATCTGATGGGACCATTGATATCACGACCTTGATGGTGCTTCTCAACTGATCACTGGGATCTATTCTTTCTGAATCTATGGATCAGATCTAACCTTTCTAAATCAACGACTGTGATTTATTTCACAATTTGGGTTTCGGGAGTTTCAAATATCAACTTTCACTTCCTCCGTCAGTAGCTATCTTCCAGAGTGAAATAACTGCTAATACTTGTCCTCAACAAACATATGGTTCTGATGAAATTCAACTCTTCGACCTTCGAGCATTCTTTCTCCTTCATTAAACTTTTTCTCTTGGAGTGCTCCATACTAGGAGTTGTATATTGGACACCATGAATCTACTCCGATCAACGATCTATATCCTCTCTCCAAAAACACAAATCTCCAGAATGAATCCTTTCAGAGTGTCGGATATTCTGACACCTGTCCTCTCCAAATCGATGGCCCTGATCCTCTTTGAGTCTTTGGAACTTTTCAACCAAGACTAGATCAACGGTCCTTTGACCTCCTCCTCAATCAATGATCGAAATATCCTTCGAGACTTCAGAGCTTTCACCCTTTGCTTTCCTATGGAGTGCTCTGTGCCCAGATTTCTATATCTAGTGCCACGTTTCTTCTTTCAAATCAATAGTCGTCATTCACTTCGAGACTTTGGCCTTCGATAATTTCAAATCTCAATTTCCCCGTGCTCTACTTCTCTCAGATCATTTTATCCAGATTTAGTCATCTAATGACATGTGTCCTCTCACAGATCGATGCCTCCCAGATTCTTGGGATATTTAGGCTTCAGATATTTCAAAATTTACTCCTTCATTTTCTATTGGAGTTCAGGATATTTCACCACACACCCTCTGGATATGAAGGTCCAGATTCTCTTCAGCTCTTCGAATCTTCGGGCTTCTAGAGTTTCATAATCCTATGCACTCATTTCTCCTGGAGTGATTTCACCCAAACTTCATGGATTTCCACCATGTGTCCCTATACAACAGACAGTTGTGATCTTCTTCAGCCTTTGGGGATTCGGGATTTTGTCACACTCCTCACTTGGAATCCTCCAAAGTAGTTTTCCCCGAAGTCTCCAATCTATCGGCATGTATCTTCTGCCAATCAATGGACAGGATATACTTCGAGTCTTTACCTAGAGTCCACAGACTTACACCACCTGTCCTTTAAATCCAACAACTGACATTTACTTCAGATGATCTGATGGTTTACATTTTCTTCAACTCTTTACCCCAAGTCTATAGGTTTATGCCACCTATCCTCTGGATTTGACACTTGATATTTACTTCATTCTCCTTGATGATGGATGGTCCTAAACTACTTCGGGACTTCAGGACTTTGGTAATTCCACTCTCCTACATGTGCAAAGAACTAAGGCTTGGGCACCTTACTCTGATCAGACAACTATTGGTCCTTTGCACTTTGATCCAACGACCACTTTCAAAATTCCTCCTCAGCTTCTGATTTCTTCCGACTTAGAATATTTTTTAAGTGTTCAAAGGACTCGACCTTTTCTCCTCCTACAGGTCCATCTCTTGGACTTCGTCTTCTCACCTGAAAGGGCTATCTCCTCTGAGCTTGATTCCACTTGAATATTTCACCTTCCCACACACTCCTTTCATTTCAGGGATCTCTTCAAACTCAGATCGAAGGTCAACAACAATCGATGGTTCACAGAAATTGTGGGGCCCCAACATGTGTGTTCTTTATCAAATAATTCGACCTCCACAATATGGAAGGTGCTTGCCCAAATTGGTCTAACCAGATTCATTGATATTCTAGCCTGACGAGATCAATGGTGTTAGTGAATTATGGGATGCGAACTAGTGCGTCTGCTACTTTCACCGTCGTGATCCGCAATGATTCCCCACCCTTGATCTCCATTCATATATCAACCGTTCATAGTGATTGCATGGTCCCACCTTTGCAATATGAGAATTCCTCCCTCAACTCTATTCTAATCCTATTTGGTGATATTCCATCCCCAATGAGATCAACAATGTGGGTTGATTGCGGGTCGTGAACTAGTAGATCCGCTAAATTCACCTTCACACTCTACAATGATTCCCAACTGTCGACTAAATCGAGTGGCTGGTGTTTGATTCAATAAATCTAGTGAGTATTTGAGTCGATTTGACAACTAAGATGGCCTCTCTTCCCATTAAATGACTCACATCCATCTCCGCAATCAGATTCTTAAGTCATGGGTAGTTCTAGTAACTTGACTATCGTCTACCCCCTAGATCTAATGGTCAGGATGGTTCCCAGGCATCCTCTGATCTAATTCTCAGAGTTAACTTCGAGACTTTGGGGATTTTACCTCCCTTACTAAGAACTCTATTAGTTCGCCGAACTCACGAAGTCTGAATGACTCCATAGTTAACTCCCATGCTCTTTCTCGTACC
>CBVK0100228654.1:0-24441 GCA_900067695.1 Picea abies
TCTCCATGGGGAGCACCAACCTTGTTTGTGAAAAATAAGGATGGCACACTTAGATTGTGCATAGACTATAGGCAACTCAATAATATGACCATAAATAATAAGTATCTCTTGCCAAGGATCAATGACTTGTTCGACCAATTAAGGGGTGCTACCATTTTCTCCAAGATTGAATTTAGGTCTGGATAACATCAGGTCCGAATTAAGGATGAATACATACACAAAACAACCTTTAGGACAAGATATGGTCACTATGAATTTGTGGTGGTTGCATTCGAGATAACCAATGCACCAACCACTTTTATGTGCTTAATGAATAATGTACTTAGTAAATTCTTAGACATATTTGTATTGGTTTTCATTGATGATATCCTAATATATTTTAAGAATAGGGAAGAGCATTAAAAACATCTCAATTTAGTGCTTCAAGTACTAAGAGAACATCATCTCTATGCTAAGTTTAGTAAGTGTGACATTTTCTAGAAACAAGTCCATTACTTAGGCCATGCTATTTCTAAAGAAGGGTTGGCAGTTGATACTGACAAGATCAAAGCCATTATGGATTGGTCTACCCCAAACGATGTATCTCATATCAGATCCTTTATGGGCCTAGAAGGATACTATATAAGGTTCATAAAAGAATTTTCCAAGATTGGTTTCACAAACACTTCCCTTCAAAAAAAGGGAGTTAAATTCATTTGGACATCATAATGTGAAGACAGATTCCAAGATCTGAAATACCTTCTAACCAATGAACCTATGCTAAAGATTGCAAACCCAAACCTGTACTTCCTTGTGTGTACAAATGCCTTCAAGGAAGGACTCAGAGGAGTCCTTGACGGGTATTCTATACGCACTAAATCCTTCAATTAAATTGTTAACCAGGGGTAAGTAAACTTAGATTTGTGGCATTGTATGTTCCAAGGAAGAAAAGCTAATGGAAGTATTGTCTAACTAAGGGGATGGTCTATCTAATGATAAATCTACTTAAGAGATGTCTCTTTTCATTTTTATGAATTATCAAATCCTATTAATGAGCATGAACTATTTACCCTAAGCATCTTCAAAAAATGGATTGATGGATTATTTCTAAAAGAGAAAATCATAACCTATTTTAAACAAGTTAATCTATTCAACCTAATGAGAAATAGTAAGTAAATTAATTTTTATCTTTTTATCTTTAAGCAAATAAGCAGGAAGACAACTAAAATTATTTTTGATCCTTTTTATCTTTAATAAAATAAGAATGCATACAACAAACCTATCAAGACTATTTCAATAAGTGAACTCTATTCTTAAAAAGAACTCATAATCATTTCTATTTTTCAAAAGATAAATCTTAACCTATTTAATAAAAAAGCATCATGTCTGTATTCAGATTATAATTAATCAAAACTATTCATAATTTGCAATAAAAGGAGAAAGAGAATTCAAAGATGATGATTATGTATTCTATGACGAATAACATCACGATGGCATATGACTATGAGTGAAATTTCAAGAGGGATTAATTCAATGAAGACTTCTATAGAGAAATGGAAAGTGTGAATCAAGCAATCTAACGAAATCTTTTCCATCATAGAAGCATCACTAAGTATTTTGGGAATCCACGTGATCTATAAACTTCATGCATCAATCATCAATGATTAAAAAACACTCTTATGTTAATTGAAGAAAATTTACAAACTCATGAACTTATGATTAAAAATCTTAATTCAAATCCACTCTTCTACTTAAAATTGAAATTCAAATCTATAACTAATATTTTATAATCTAAACTGGACTAATCCTATCATAAAAACTCAGATTTCAAAACTAGAATGCTTTTAGAAACATAACCCCAAAATCTATTTCTATCCTAACATACGAAAGCAACATTAATGAACAAAAAAGATCTATGAAGACTTAACTAAACTGATAATTAAATTTAACTTGATTACAACTAATAAACTTGCAACTATTAATCCATCGAAGCTTGCAAACGATCCTAAATTAAAACTCTGTTTACACTAATCCTCTGTCTAAGTAATACTCTAATTTAATTTGCAAATAAACAAATTAAAACTTCAATACATAATCTAAGTTAGTATCCTGCAGGACAATTCATTGCTAAGAAATAAGAAATATGACATGAAAAATAACTAGCTCCTATAAGCAATCTGCGATTTAAAGAAAGACGAATTAGATAATCAAATTACAATTAGCACGCACAATAATTGAAACTAAAAGATATATACAACAAAGAAACAATGTAAATTCTAACTAATCAAATGAGATAAACACATGATATATCTATATAGTCACCCAGACCACTGGTGGGCCCCCCAGCAGGTCGTGGCTACTCTTCTAGAACAAAACACAGGCTTAACTCAACATGATTATGTCATTAATTAAAAACACAGTCTGGAACACAAGTTTGCAAAGAAATGTCTGAATTACACAATGAAACTCTTCTTAAAAATTCTTTATGTAGTCTTGCCAGTGCTAGTGGTATTTATAGGTAAATTACAGCTCGAGAGGTCGACCACTGGAAGGGTCGACCTCCTCTAAAAATGGAAAATTCATTAAATGAGCTTCTAACATCTTCATCTTCTAGAAAATCCGTGATGCACTCAGCGATCAGCATAACCACCCAATCTGAGGTGTAATGAGATTTGTAGTTGGAGGCCACGAGGGGGCACAAAACCCAGATCATTGATTTGTCCACCACAGAACGCCAATGCACCAACCGCCAACTCCTCTGCGCTCTAAGTGTTGGATCGCGTGCCAGATGGAGTGTTGGATCGTGTACCGAATGGGGTGCTAGATGAAGTGTCGGATGAGGTACCGGATGGAGGATCGGACCTTGATTTTACCTTGTTACACACATATCATGCATTAAATCTTTGTAAACATCAAACTGAACTGAATTGAGCTCAAAATCATTGTAAAACATCAATTACACATACCTAATATGAATCCATGATGAATCGATATAAAAACATTTGAAAACTCCTTCAAAATGGGCAATATCATATATAATATTGGTGCAAAAAGGATTCAATCATTGCAATAAAACAGTCAAAATGCGAACCCAACAATTGACACTTTGAAATGTTCATTAGGTTTTAACATAGGTGAAAAATAGTGAAAAATAATTTAATTTTAGGTCAAAAATGGTAAAATAGGTTAAATAAGTCAAAAACAAGTTCATTTTACCATTTCATTTGTATTTTCACCAAAACTAGTGTCAAAACCCCTATTTTTCCTTGATCTTCAAGCGAGGATTTTGGCACGATTCATGGACGATTTCTCGAGCCGTCTCCTTGAGGTTGGTGCTCTTCCTTCCCTCTCTCTTTCTATAGCAATTTCATTCGATTTTTATGGTTATTTTTTAGTTTTGTGGGAAACTTTTCAAAAGAGAGAGTGCCTCTGGATCGTCGCATGCTCTCCATATCGGGAACTACGATGATCTAGGATCATCGCAAGGGTTACACTAATGAGGTACGATGACGCCACACTATGGTAAACCTGGGACCTACGAGGACCGCAACTCAAAAATAAAAAAGAAAGAAAGAACAAGGGAATCTCCCAATTTCAGATTTGCATTGAACTAATTCATCTTTAAATGTTGTTTGACAGACTTTCCACAGTTCATCATGCTCGAATGGTGGGAAAGAGAGCACGAGGAGGAAGATTACATTGTAGGGAATGATCCCAAAACATTCATGGTACTCCAGGAGTCTGTCTTGCTTAAGTTTTTTAAAGTGCAGGGCATGAGGGCCCAATTAGTTCTATTGGAGCACTTAGTCCGAATGTGGGACGTGAATGAACAAGTTTTTAATGTTGGGGTTCATACACTCACTTTGGAGATTGATGACATTTTAGTTCTTGATCGGATTGTCTTTTCATGGGGCTTGAGTCTCACTATCAGGAGGTACAGGAGGAGGTGAGCCAATGGATTACTATGTCGCTAACCATTGCTCGATTGGTACAGAGAAACATATTGGTAAAGTGCCCATAAAGAATGTCATTGACTTATTGTTGAGGACCATAATCTTCACCATCACATGTATAGCTGGGAGTGCAACTCCACATATGACCTTGCAGAGTCAGTTTTAATACGCCATCGAGTGCATGGAGCCTCGAGTCTTCAACTGGTGTGAGGGCCTCCTCAAGAATATGAAAAAAACAATTAACAAAGTGCAGGATTGGTCGGCTGAAACAATTTGGGTATGAATCTATTTTGGTGTCCTTTTTCCTAGAAAGGGTTCCACTATTGTGTCTCCAAAATGTGGATTAGGGTGTGCCTGCTCCACGGGATCCTCACATGAAGAGGTGGGTCAACTTGATGGCACGACATGGTGGCATCCCAGTTGTTACGTATAGACCGACCTTTTTCCAGTGGCTGAGGGATCAACTTATCATGATCAAGGATTACGCATATTCCAGGGATGATTTCTATGGTGATCTTGACTTGGCACTGCCCAAGGGTTCACATTGGGGAGAGATAGGTAAAAAGGACTTTTTATTATATATTTTTTTTTCATTTTAATTATAAAAATTTTATGTTATGTATCTGAGACTAATCAAAAGCTCTCAAAATGCAGATGTGGCACCTTTCAGACCTCCAGGGTCATCTCCAATCTAGAGACATGGAGAGAGAGGTGCAATGATAGGTCGAGGAGTAGTGGTCGAGTATCTTGAGGAGATCAAACACAACCTCAAGGGATTGACTATGGATATCCCCGAAATTACTGTGGATGAGTTACCTCAACGTTACCAATGCCATATTGTCGGTGTTTCAACATCCATTGGTCGACTGCTCCATCGTCTAGCATGGGCAATGGTTTATTATCATGAGAAACATCCATGATATATATGTATATGAATCCATGTGCTTCAATATTTTGATCTCGGGACACACCTTTTTTGCAACTTTTTGTGTTATAAAACAAAACTTCTACCGGCTTACTTGTCTTTATGTATTTTTGTTTGGATTTATAAATTGCGCAAATGTCTATCTAAAACATAATTGGCTAAAGCATCTCTTAATGTATTTAGATATCTAGGAATGTGTTGATATTCAATGTAATAAAAATTCTTTTCCAAGAGGCGAATTATCAAGTATACTTGTAATAGTGTAGGACTTATGATGGAATAGATGTTGGTTAATTGCAGCACCACGAGTTGAGAATCAAGTCGTACAATTAGATGACGGATGCCAAGTGAAATGGTGTCAATTAATAACTCAATGACCGCACTATATTCTGCAATATTGTTAGTTGCACGACCAAGGAAGATACCATGTAGATTGATCAACTCATCCATAGGTGCATAGATTGCCCACGCAACAGACGCGAGATTTTGAGTACTACAACTAGCACCATCAGCAAAGCCAATATAAGGCAGCGAGAACACCGACATCTAGAAACCAAGCACAAGGCAAGGTAAGCAATTTGAGAGCAGAAAAAGAAACGACAAAAATCACACTAAAGTATGATACATTAAAGTACAAAGCACTCATGAAAAACACTTTAAGCATAGTAATTCTTTAGGTAAAGCCCATTTCTGGGTTCACCTAAAGGAATTCCATCGTAATCAACCAGCTCGTAAGCCCCTTTCTCTAACACTCATTTAACAATATAAGGACCATGCCACATGGGCTCAAATTTACCTGCCCCCAACAAATCACGATCTTGGTCATAAAGGAGAACCAAATCACCTTCAGAAAAAACATGAGTTTTAACATGTTTGTCGTATTGAGCTTTGACGTGTTTCTTTTGGGTTTCTATTACTAACGCAGCATCATGACAAGTCTTGTCTAATTGCATTAAATACAACATACATTCTTCTTCAGCTCTGGTATTGGGGAGAAGTTTGACAGATAGCTTCAGAGATATAATTTCACATTCAATTGGCAAAACGACTTCGATACCATATACTAATTGGAAAGGTGTGAACCCCATAGAAGATTTAACTAATGTCTGATAGGCCCATAATGCTGAAAAAAAACATTGTATTCCAACTTGACTTATGAATCCCTACCATCCATCAAAGCATAGTGGTTAAAACTTTGTTGATTGCTTCAACTTAGCCATTGGCCTGTGGGTAATAAGGGGTCAAGTTTTCATGCTGTAAACCCAACTTATCAGTAAGCTCAGACGTCATAAAATTGGGAAAATGGGTGCCATGGTCAGTGACGATGGCTTGAGGGACACCAAACCTAGTGATGATGTGATTGAATATGAACAATGTTGCAGTTTTCCTAGTGTTATCAAATGTAGGCATCGCCTCAGCCCATTTAGTGAAGTAATCCACAGCTACAATGATGTATCCATGCCCCCCGACTGAGTGAGGATTACATGTCATGAAGTCAATGCCCCATTTATAAAATGGACCAATGGGAACTACAGGATAGAGAGGAGCAGGATGAGATCAAATCTTATTATTATAGGTTTGACAAGTGTGGCATTTATGCATTGCGAGAATGCAATCCTTAAAAAGTGAAGGCCAGAAATAACCAACTCATAGGATCTTTTGGGTAGTGGCATACCCAGACAAATGACCGCCACATGCTCTAGAATGACATTCTTTGAGTGCTTTCTTAGCTTCATCATATGTCATACATCGTCCAAAAATGAATTCAATACCACGATGGTAAAGGGTATCACCAAGAATAATATATTGACGGGCTTGATACCTAATACAACGACAATCGACAAGAGATATATCAGGCTAGAAAGTTTGGGTTTGGAGATAAATGATAATGTCTCCATACTAGATATTGTTTGAACTGATCAGAAAGAGAGATTCATTGGGAAAGGAATCTTCTACCACACTTTTTGTATTAGCAGAGAGAAGGTCACATATCAACTCAGCAAATACCAAATATTTCTTTGACTTGGCTTTCTCAAACTTCTGGAGAATCACAATCCATTTGGATTTTTTTCCTCCTAGCAATTGTCGTGTAAGAATGTGTTGCAGAAGGTTGCAGTCATAAAGAATCATGGTTTTGTGCAATAATATATAGTGATGAAAACGTTGGACAACTTGAACAGCCGCCAAGTCCAATTTCTCCACATGCATGTATTTGATTTCGTTGGTCGTAAGACTCCTACTTAAATATTAAATGGCATGTTCGTCATGTGAATCATCCTCTTGGACCATAACCATGGCGATGGTATGATCTAAAGCAGCCAAATATAAGAAGTTGAGTGAAACCTTTTGTTAGTTCGGCATAGTTAGGAATGAATCATCGTAGACATTTTGTCTTCCCTTGCAAACTTTGGAGTTGGCGTAAGGTAGAAGGAGGAGGCAAATTGATGATGGCTTCAACCTTCAACGGATCCACCCAGATCCCATGCATGGAAACAATGAATCCTAGGAGTCGTCCAAACTCCACATAAAAAACACATTAATGTGGATTCAATCATATACGGTAATACCAACACTAGAGGAAAATAGCTCATAAGTGTGTCGGATGATCTTGATCATGCATGGAATGCCCCGGTAAATCATCAAGATAAGGTTGTACAATATGCTTTATATTGTGAAAGGCATAAGACATATCTCTTTGAAAAGTCACACCAACATTCTTAAGACCGAAAGGGAGTTTACGGTACGTGAAGGTACCCCAAGGACAAATAAAGGTGGTTTTGTGCTGATCCACGGGTAAAATATTTATTTGATTATAGATGGAAAATCTGTCCATCAAAGAGAAGATTTCACTTCCGGCACAGTCATCGACAATCAGGTCGATGAAAGGGGTTGGATAATTATCTTTAGGACAAGCCTTATTAATATCCCTATAATAAACACACACGTGGATCGTTCCCTGTTTCTTCGTGACCGGAATAAGATTGGACACCCAATCAGTCAATGCTATAGGGTAGACAAAACCAGCTTTAAGAAGTTCTTCAACTTCAAGTTTGATTGCAACGGTTTTTTGTGGATGAACTGGGCGAAGTCGTTGTCGAATAGGCTTAGCATCAGGATATGTCTTAATTTCATGTACAATGATATATGGATCAATTATAGGCATCTCTTCGTAACTCCAGGAAAATACATCATGAAATTCTTGGAAAAGGGCCTTGTAAGTTTGGATCTCATTGAGAGAACATGAGGCACCTATGTTAACATTTTCCACAATTCCAGGCTTAATCGAAATATCTAGAGGGATAGTGGGTGAAATGTTTCCCAAGTTTCCTTCATACAAAACATCATGTGTTGGTTCCAAAACTGGGGGGAAAGTAATAACTGTGGACGGATTCGAAATCCATTGGTAATTCTCGATAGTCTCAGGTTCGAGGAAGAGGATAGAATGATGATGTCCATCATCCCACGGTGTGTCTTCCAGAGACATAACTGCCATGATTGTTTCATCAGTGTGAAAATTTGTGTGAAATGGATCAGGAGACGTATCAAAGAGAGAGTGAGGAGAAGGAAATGTCGATTGAATATCTTGGTAAGCTAATTCAGTTGGACTTAGTGGCATTTGGTCGCCATAACGATGACATTCTTCCAACCTAGGTACTATCCAAGGGTCATATGACTCATGGATTTCGCTAACACTGGTCAAAATCATGTTAATATAAGCGACAAGAGGAGGAAGAATATCGGGTGGTGAAATGGGGAAGGTGCCCATTAACGATGAATATTTAAAAAAAAACACATCGACATTCTTGTAACCATGAGGTGTTTTTGCTATAAAATGGAACATTACTAGTGCATGAATCAGAACTAAAAAAGGTGAGTTGATCTACCGTAAAAAATTCACCTTGGTGAGGGAAACATATCACACAGAAAAGAGTAGAAGCAACTGTGTGCATAACATCAATCCAACTACGGCCAAGTAAGAGGTTGTAATCGAGAGGTGCATAAACACTTCAAGCTCAATAGTAATCACTTTTCCTTCTAACACAATAGATAATGCAGGAAGAACACCATAAGGTTTATATCCTGTACCATTAAAAAAATTTAACGTGTTATGTGACTCTGTAGGGGTGGGAGAGCCAATGGATTTTCAACAGGTGACTGACATGACGCAAGTCGAAGCTCCTTCATCAACAACAGTTCGACAAATATTCTTAGTTTCTACAATTACTTGTATTTGAAAAGCTAATTGATGAGGGAGTCTTGAGATGTGATCTTCCAATTCAAATATTATCAAATTCATGTCAGTAGGATCGATTCCACCAATAGCCTTTAACAGTGCCTTTTGTTGAGTAAGACAACTTTGAAGGACTTCAAGAGCCGACATTGCAGATGGTGCTTGTGCAAGATCTTCTACAATATTGTAGTTTTGAGCTGCATGTGTATGTGGGTTAAATGACGACTTACGAACAATTCCCTTAGGAGGTGGACAGATGACTATATCAGGATTAGGTCATTCGAGATGAAGAGGACCATTGGGAGGTGGAGCCGATGGAGGAGGTTGATCATCAAATTTTTCTTTAGATGGAGAATAATCTTGAGTTCGAGTAGCAACTGCAACTTCATTTTTCTTGAAGTCCACAATACACATAAGAGCTGGTAGAGGGAGAAGGTTGGTCATGAATAACCAGTTGGGCCTGTTTTTGAGAAGGAAAAGGTTGTGTAAAAATGACAAGCATAGGGAGATCCTCGGTTCCTTGGAAGAATCGAGTAACTGTTGCACATCTCGGACAATCTCTCGTGTAATGGTCCTCGCCAAAGATAAGGAAAGGATAACAAGGTTTTCACTTTTCTTTATCAGCAACAGGTTGAGTTTTGGGTTTATCTAGTTGTTGATTATTAGGTTTATCCTCTTTATTCTTACCCTTCCCTTTCTTCTTATTTTGAGATTTACCGGTAATCGTAGACTGGACTGTATTTACCTTGGAGGTTTTACCGGGAGAGGTAGGAGGAGGAGTAACATTTTGTACACTGGTAGTAGTAGGTTTGGGATTGGAATGATTGAATTGCTTGGTTTGAGTCTCTGTATGAAAAGTGCCAATCACACCATCAACAACATGGGATGCTACCGGAATCGTTGGGGTTGGATTTGTAGATGGGCGAGGAGCGTCATGGATCAAGTCATATAATGTACCTGTTTGAGAATAAATGAGATCCAAGTATTGGGAATGATTGATCACATGTTCTTCAGTGACGACGCCTCCCATGGAAATGTCACGAGCTATAGGACCGATGAGTGACTTGGTGAACCACTTAGCCAATAATTGATCAGGAAGAGGAACTTTTATTAATCGTCATCTCCTCCTCCACTCATGAATATGATCGGAGATGTGGGTAGAAGAGGATTGACTAAATGAACTTAAAATTTATGTTCCTGTCTCATACCGTATCGGTAGTTGGTAATGTGTCAAGAAAGCCATGGCTAAGGTGTTGAAATCATTGAAGAAACCTCTTGACAATTCGATATACCATTTTGTAGCCGAACCCGTAAGGGTGTGTTGGAGAAGACGTAGTCGTATGGAGTCATCCATCAAGGAGTTGGATGAAAACTAAAGATGAAAAGTCATGACATGATTGTTTAGAGCTTCTCCCGACTGACCGCCAAAATTTGGTATGTTCGATGGTAATTTAGTAGGTATAACCGGCCAAAAAGGAGAATGTAAGATAGGATCATTCAAAATTCGAGACAAATCTGATAAATCCAAAGTAGCTAAAAAAGACAATTTTTTGTTAACCTGAGCAAATTGATAGTGTTGGGGAGGTAATCTCATAGGTATACCAGTAGGACCATAAGCTATTTGAAAATATTTAGAGGGTCCAGTCAAATTCGGTTGAGGATTTTGAGTCAAGTAACGAACATTAGTTTGTTGATTTGACATGCCACCTTGGAAAGGATCATTGAATTGGAAAGCTTAACCCCAGGTAAGGTTGACAATGCCTGGAAAAGGCTGCCTAGGATAGGAAGGTACAAAAGAATTTATTTGAGGATTTTTCCCCCCAGGCAGTAGTTGATTCCCTTGGAAAGGAAAATTCCAAGGTTGGGTTTATAATCCAAACATAGACTGCCCGTAAACTAGATTGTGTCCCCCAACTTGGGGTTTTGCCCCAACTTGAGGTTGACCTCCAACTTGGGGTGGACCCCCAGATGAGTATCCTCCAATAGGAAGTTGAAAACCAGAAGTAACAGAATGACTTGTGCCTCCAAGAAAATTGGCTCTACTTGGAATAGGATGATTAGATCATCCAGGTGGTGGAGGAAGACCATGCCCTCCAGGTAAAACCTAAGTAGGAGTAGGAATAAAACCACTAACAACATTATACCCAGGTGGAACAAAAAGACTAGGTCCTCCAGATGGACCCTAGGTAGGATTAGTAATGGAACTACTAAGATAATTATACCCAGGTGGAAGTGATGGATTCGATCTAAGAAGAAGTGGTGTTCCAATAGGAGCTTGAATTGTTACCGAACTTCTGACAGAAAAAGGTGCAACTTGTGGGACTGTGGTAGAGCTAGTGAACTAGAAAGGAAGAATTGTATGTGTACCAACCAACAACGGGTCTGAAACCGTAACAATATTACTTTTTGTGCCAGTAAAATGATTCAGAGGTACTGTATAAGTGTTAAATTTGGCAGCATCGACAATCATTCTCCAATGAGAGGCCATATGGGACACCCTGAAGCTAGCCAGGGAGATTTGGAGAATCAACCAGTCTTGTGAGGTATTGACAAAAGCCAGGGGGAACGTACAACCTCTATGAATCAAACCAAAAGTCAGGATGAACGAGATGCTATGTGATTCTAATGAAAAAGATAGGGGGAACGTACAACCTCTATGAGCATATACAGTCTAGTGAAAAATTCATGGGGAATGTACAACCTCTGTGAGCATAGATAGACTAGTGCAAAAGTCAGGGGGAACATACAACCTCTGTGACCCTAGTCAACCCTTGTGAGCCATGAGCAAAAGTCAAGGCATATAGCAAAAGTTAGGTTGAATAAAAAAATTCTATGAGCTAGAAACAAACGCTATTCCTAATATTGCAAATGATATAAATGTATTGATCTAGTGCGTTGGCACATGTAACATTATCCACCATGAAGGGAATTTCGAAATTCCTTGTAAAGTGTCAATTTGTAACTGAAGTCTTAAGTCTGGTTCTATTTTAGAACTAAAGTGTAATGTTGAGTTGTAACTGAAGTCTTAAGTCTAGTTATATTTTAGAACTAAAGTGTAATGTTGAGTTGTAACTGAAGTCTTAAGGCTAGTTCTATTTTAGAACTAAAGTGTAATGTTGAGTTGCAACTGAAGTCTTAAGTCTAGTTCTATTTTAGAACTAAAGTGTAATGTTGAGTTGCAACTCAAGTCTTAAGTCTAGTTCTATTTTAGAACTAAATTGTAATGTTGAGTTGTAACTGAAGTCTCAAGTCTAGTTCTATTTTCAAACTAAAGTATACCAGTCTCAAGTCTAGTTCTAAGTTTGAACTAAAGTATGAAGTTGAGTTATGATTAAAGCATGCAAACAGGTTACTATTTCAAGCCTCTCCTCTTCAGCCTATATAAGCAGAGGTCGGCCCCTCTCTTCAACACAGTTTTGATATGCAAGTTAAGGGAGAAGAAATAGAGGAAAATATCAGTGATAAAGAGGCAGCATACCAAAGTAGCATATCAATGTTGTATGTCAACAATAGAGGTAGCATATCAGAGGTGTATTTCAGCAAGGTCTTTTAAGTCTTTGTCAGGTCAGATTCATCGTGGCAAGCTCTTTAAGAGTAGAACATTCATGGTGGATATTTGTAAGTGATCTTACATTATTAATGCAATAAAGGAATATCGTTTGTTGGATTTTTTCTCCCTGTATAGGGTTTCCCCATGGTATATGTGTTGTTGATGTGCATGCTTACTTATCTACATAGTTATTGTTATTCGATTATGATTTGGTATTGTTGAAGTGTATTAAGCTGGAATTAAAGTGTTGAAGAAAATCAAAGAATTAATCTGCATAAGGAATCAAGCTCATAATTTAACATGGTATCAAAGCTTAGGGTGTGTTAAACGTGTTGAAGTGCAATAGTAGGTACACACAGATCCAAGCTAGCTTGATTAAGTTTCTAGTGTGAGGTCCATGGCATCCTCCATTTCAGTCAAGGCCGAGGATAGGCTCGAAGGAGCTGCTAACTTCAATGTGTGGAAGCTCCAGATAAAAAATATCTTTGCAGGAGCATGATCTTGAGCAATATGTGACCACAGTGGTGGAGGAACCCACGAATAATGCAAGAAGAGCGGCCTTCAGGAAGAGTCAAGCAAAGGCTAAGCGAATCATATTTGACTCAATCAAAGACAATATAATGTCTACAATGACGTCGTTAATGACTGCCAAGGACTATATGGATACCTTGGTGAATCTGTATGAGAAACAGGCTCCAAGTCAGATGAGGACACTTAAGCACAAGCTTAAGTATTTGAAGATGGAGAAAGTTGAATCAGTGGCATCTTTCTGTTCCAAGATAGCCTAGATCAGAGATCAACTTTTGGTCACAGGGGTGATAGTGGACGATGATCATTTAGTGCAGGCCATTTTTTACGGTCTTCCTTCTTCATGGGAGACCTTCTTATCTAGTGTAAGTGGGAGAGAGATTTAGCCCACTTTTGAGAGGTTATGGCATGATTTCCTCCAAGAGGAGAGTTGCACAAAAACAAGGAGCAAGCCAACGAAAGAAGAGCACTCAGCTTTACCATCAAGATTCAAGGGAAAGAAGAAAGGCACTTTCCATAAAGGCTCTCAAAGGAAGCCAAACACCAAAGGTACATTCAAAGGCAAGAATATTGATACATCTAAGATTAAATGCTTAGTTTTAATAATTTGGGTCATTTTGCTAAAGATTTTTGGTTTAGAAAGAAATATCCAAGGAAAGGGAGACATCATGCCTCAACTGCTAAGGATGATGAATCCAAAAGAAATCAGAAACGTCCTTCTAATGAGAAAGAAAATAGAAAAGAATATTACTTGGTTTATGCCTTATCCAGTTCAATTTCCATGGGGCTGAAAACTTGGTTAGTAGACAGTGGTGCATCAAAGGACATGATAGGGTACAAGGAGATCCTCTCAAATTTCGAGACAAAATCATTTGCAGAGCAGGTTGAGCTTGGGGATGACAAATGTTACAAGACAGAGCGAGTAGGCTCTATCTCCTTCATATTGGAATCTGGGGCTAGACTTCATGCTGATGAAGTATTATATGTTCCAGGGCTCAAGAAGAATATACTATTAGTTGCAACCCTTAAGGACAAGGGATATTGGGTGATCTTCAAGGACATGAAGGCACTACTATGGGCTAAAGGTAGACACTTAAGTACAACAAAACCCATTGGAACTCGCAGTGGAGGACTGTACATCGTGTCAGGACAGTCAGTTCAGGCATTGGCTCATGATGTGACTAGCTCTAGCAAGTTGTGGCATAGAAGACTTTGACATCTTCATTACAAAGATCTTCTAGATCTACAGAACATGGTATTTGGCATGCCCTCTATTTCTCTTAGTAAAAATGAAATTTGTAAGGGATGCATGCTAGGTAAAAATATAAAGAAAGCATTTCCTAGTAGTGACAACAGAGCTCAGGGCATCTTAGATCTGGTTCATTCTGATGTATGTGGTCCTGTTGTTCCAGAGTCTGTACTTAAGGCTTAGAAGTACAGTGTCTAGGCATCCGAAAGTGAGTCAACGATAGAGAAGAGAGAAATGTCAACCTTCGACAAGGGAAACTAGGGAAGATTTTTGCGTTGGCGTTGTCTAGCTTCTAACTATTCCTGGATGTTGATATCCTGTTCAATCGCTGCCCTTGAACGTTCGAGTTCAACCCGTGTAGTGGTTGTTTTAAGAATTGTACCGAAAATGTTTAAGGCAATGTGTGTTTGATTTGATAATCCGGGTTCGATATTGGGTTGTGTTGGTACAGGGACAGTCATGGAGGAACAGTAAAAATAAGGAAAACTCAGGGGTAGTTTGAGTGTTGTCTCAATTCGGTCGTATGAAAGAGAGTTTACGGTTTCAAGAATAAAAGGAATGAAAATCAAAGGCTCTTACCCGTAACTGGGTTATATTTTAATAAAATGTATGAGGTGGGAGAAAAACATTTAGCTATCTATTGAGTAAGGCTCCTATCAAGGGAGAATCTCACGTATAAACAGAAGAAGAAAAATGTAGAGAAGTAACCCGATGAAATATAAAATATATATAGAATTCTGAAAGTGTTGACTGGTCTTATACCTGCTGATAGTTGGTACAAAGGAAAAACAGTAAACAATATAGAAAACCAAAATTCATTCACTATAGTAGAGGTTGCACTAAATTATAGCGAAGCATTCATCAGTTATGAATATGAAATGAAACGAAATATGAGATACAAGAAAACAAACTCATAACACAGTCGTGATGGAATTGAGAATCTTCAGATTTGCTTTATATTAACTCTCAAAATGTAAAGCCTTTGTTACAATCGACACAAAAAGGTCCAGCCCTTTCTCTTTCTTTCTATGGTGTATTTATACAGTTTTACAATAAGATGGAATCTCAATCGTTGCAAAATTTTCAGTTATGATAGGGAGGAGAGCAATTGCTCCATTTCTTCTTCTCTGACTTTACTTGGTGCCAGAAGCTTATCCTCATGCATGCTCGGTACAGGTGACACATCTTTCAACTAGCTGAGATATCAGCCTTGACGGTTCTGCTTGACAATTGGCTTCAAAAGAGTAACAATCTCGGGATAATTGCGGCAACCTGTCTTCCATCTATCTATCTATGATGTCGATAGCGCATAATTGCGCGCTTGGTTTAATCATACATTTGTCTATTTGGACTATGTCCGCCATAGTCACTTGGGAGATCTCGGCTTAATCTCTTTCCTCTTTTTCATTTAAATCAAGTGTGATTTTTGCCATATTCATCTGAATCAATGCCTCGGCATTACCTCCGCTATCAATGCCTAGAAGATTACCATCTATAGAGCTAAAAGTGTCTTCTAAGGATTTCGTTACTCTCTTGGCTTGCAGCTTTCCTTCTGAGATGATGTGCTCCCATTCTTTCAATAGAATGTTTCCTCTGGTCTGCTCCAAAATGGTGAACCTGGGAGCACTTCCTAAATCCCTGTTGTTTGTGGCTATCACAGCCTCTTGGAAGGCAACCCGTGCTGCTCCAGCTTCCCTTTCTCTAGCAGCTAAATTCTCCAAAACTTGATTAACCAGCAAGCAGTTGTCCCGAATCGCCTCTACCTTGGCAAGTAAATTTCGTTGGGCCGCGGAGACTCTGCTCCGAATCTCTATCACCTGGGACTGGAACATCCCGATATTTATCACTTTACTTTCAGCGATTTCCACTCTAGCCTGTAGCTATTCGATCAAATCTTTTTGCTGGCTCGCTTGCATCTGACCATCCCGAACCACCAGTTGTGCTTGTTCGAGCTTAGTCTTGAGCAGCTCTATCTCATTTTTATTGGCCAATCTAGCTTGCTCTATTCCTACACTCGCCTGGTCTTTGGAAGCCTCTGCTGTTGTGGCTAGTCTGGCTTCTAGGGTTTTGATGAGGCGATTTTTTCGTTTCAGCTGGTTTTTCAAAACCCCGACTGAAAATTGGTTCACCGTGGCATATGCCCCTAATGTCCCAGCTATTTTCGTGGCGAACTGTTCATTCTTCTTGTCCTTCCCATCAGTCATAACTTTGTATTTCTTTACTGTCGACTCCCCTTCCTGATAGAATTCTCTCTTTACCACCGCATTTCTCTTCTTATCGAAGAAGAACTCATTTGGAGGGATCTCTTCCACCCTTATAGGCCTCAAATCTTCATTGAAGATCCACCCTGCGTCAATATTTCCCTGAGTTGACTGCAAGGGAGTAACTGATGTGATAGGATCTCCGATTTGCTTCATTGATTGTCCCAGAGTAGTAACTGGAGTCTGCTCCTTCGGCGGGTTGGGAGTCTTTATCTCTGCTTTCAAACTCTTGGTTTGCTCTCCCCCGTCCTGGTGTTTTTCTTGACCGGGAGTCGCATCCTTGGAGCCTTTGGCATCTTTTTGTTTCACCTCCGTTGTACTCGGACTCTCACCCTGTAATACTGCAGGAAGAAAACTGCGTCTATGTTCTTGGAATTTCAGAACATTGGCCCTCTCTTTAGGTGCCAATGTTTGGATCCGAGCTAAAATCTCGGCCTAAGATCTTGCGCCTCGAAAAATATCATCCGAGGGTGAATTTTCGTGCTCAAATCTCTTGAGTCCGCAACTGGACAAATGATTACTTATGACCCTTTGAGGATCGTGCTTCTTGAATTCAATAAGGACCAAGTTTAGGTCTTCCAGGGCTGCTACCTCAGCTTTAGCATGCCCGAAATCTAACAAAGAATATGAATTTAAATGAACAGGAAAGGGTGGCCATACCTTTTTCGAGTATCCCTTAAGCTCCTTGCTTATGCCACCGATTACTGTTTGTCTAGCAACCTCACGATAAGCCAGCTTGTCGGGAATGAATAATGGTAATGTATGCGGGGGAACAAAAGCCCCGAAAACTCTGAGATATGAGAATTCGGCTTCTACATACCAGTTAGCTATGCTGCTCAAATTCGTCACTATACTGTCTGAGATCCTGGGTGGTAGGTGGCCGAAAATAGTGACATGCAGAGGTACCATCACCCAGTTGAAGATTTCATATACGAAATCTGCCGCTTTGTTTTCCCATAATTTTGAATGATAGACGTGGATGGGCTCGGCCTCTGCTGGAGTACAACTCCAGCTCATTAAGGGAAATGGTGTTAGAAAGCATACGACGTCCATATTGTATGTAGACATAAAAAATGAAGAAACCTTTCTGCTCTCTTTCTGCGCCTGATACTCTGTAATTCGACTGGTCAAGCTATCAGACAACATTTTTTCCCAGTCGAAAGAAGAGCCTTCGGTGACTTGAAATATTAGAGGCACCCATTGAAGAAAGAAATGTGAGGTGTCCTCTCTCCCGTATAATCTGCAGGTCATCATAGCTACATACTTGAATTGTGGTTCCATTGAATATATACCATGATTGTCTGCCCTGAACTTCACAGGGTGCGAAACCCAATCTCTTATTAAGCTAGACATGGTCTTGTCATACTACACACATTCCTTCTGTTTGAACTCTTCCAAGAATTCGACACCATATGTAAAGTTGGACGTTGTGGGCAACTTATACATAGCTTGCAGATGTTCAGGTCTGAAAGTCCTGATGGTGACCTTCTGCTCATTCATGATGGTTCTGGTTGGTATGTCCACATGATCTAATGCCCATCAGACCATATCATAATAGGGGAGCAGTTGTGGCCTGGCCGCTACTTTATGTATTCCCGATTGAATGATGATCTTATATTTGGTGGTTATTTCGTCTTTTTCATTGTTGCTGGAATCATCGGAATAATCCACTAATTCGGCCTGCAGAACATCTGAAACGAACGACCAGTTCAGGACAGAGTCGACACTTCGAGGTGAAGTATCAGCGACGTTGTCCGAACCTTGTCTCGGAACCTCAGCGCTTGCTTTGGATGCTTTTCGCGGGGCCATGACGGGAGATCCTGCTTTAGCTCTTCTGCGATAAAAATATGTATACATATAGAAGTTAGCTTGCTGCGAAAGTGTGCTCTGCGTAATATAGAAATGAATCTGTTATACCGAATAACAACTCTATATATTTGAAAACTCGGTACTTTTTAGAGCAGATCTGTCAAATAATGTTTAGAAATAAATTTAGCAATAAAAACCCGATCTTTATTTGTCGATTCGCCTTATTCCTAATTAATGCCATAAATTTTAGCGGTTCGAAAAGTCAGTTGGCGTAAGGAAGGATTAATACTGCTTCGTAAACTATGCAAGCATCAAAATACGGGAGATATTGATTTAACTTAATTAATCCGATTTTACCAAAGTTAATTAACCTTTCGGTACTCGTTGTATCGGGAACTTTTTCTTTAACCTTTTGAACCTCTAACCCTCGAAATTGAGATGATCGATTTTGATTAATAAAAACGTAATTGTGATTAGGTGCTTAATTAATTACGTAATTATTTATATTCATCGTATCGCGACTCGGAGCTTCGAAGGTAAGTTTCCGGGAAGTTTGCATGCCGAGCTGCGAAACCGCGAGATCGCAATAATACGTTTTAATTAAAAGGGAATATAAACTCGAGTTAAGTGTTTAATTAATTAGGTTCATATCCTTGTCGTGACTTCGTGAGTCGGGGCTTAGACAGTGTAACTTTTTGAAGAGAAAACGTCGAGTGGCGAATTGCCAATAGAACTTAACCATGGCTTAGCTTTTACCTTTAACCTTGACATAGGTTAATAAATTAAGGACTTCGTGGTTTCAGCTATCGGGGTTACGACAATAAACTTTTGGATTTAGTGAACGTCGAGGCGCGAAAACCTGATGACGTTTAATCATGATTTAGGAAAATTTCACTCCCATTACTGCCCTGGGTGAAATTTTAAAGCGATTTCGCCATTTCGTTGCTCAGGACTTGTGAACTACATGATCTATATCATCCATCATACGAAATCCCGAGGTAGAACAAAAGGGGGAAATTTTTTTGCCGAAAGGTAGAACTCGCCTCTAGAGTACAATAACCATCGCTGCTTGCATGATAAGACTTAAGAGATTTTGAAACCACGGATGGAAAATAAGAAAACCATCCTTCGATTTCGAGCATTAAGACATGAAATTTGAGATGGGCTAGAAAAACAAAGGCGGCTCCAACAGGTCCCATGTCATCTCCCTCACTCAGTGGTTGTTTGTATTATGTCATTTTTATTGATGATTACTCAAGAAAATGTTGGATATATTTTCTTAAAGCTAAAAGTGACACATTTGATAAATTCAAAGAGTATAAAGCCTTTATTGAAAAGAAAACAGGGAAACACATCAGAATGCTTAGAATAGACAATGGAGGAGAGTTTGAATTTCTTCAATTTGAGGATTTCTGCAAGTCAGCGGGAATCAAGAGACAGATGATCGTACTATATAACCCTAAGCAAAATGGAGTTGTTGAGAGGAAAAACAGGACAATTTGTGAGGCAATGAAAGCAATGATGTTTGACCAGGATCTGCCAAATTATTTATGGGCAGAAGCTACCTCCACTACTGTGTATATTCAAAATAGGTGTCCACATGTTATATTGAAGGACAAGACTCCTGAAGAGGTCATCTTAGGGATCAAACCTAAAGTAGGGCATCTAAGGATATTTGGGTGTCCTGTGTATATTCATGTCCCTAAGGAAAAGAGGACAAAGATGGAACCCTCAGGCAAGAAAGGGGTTTTTTGTGAGGTACAATGAGAAATCCAAGGCTTACAGGATTTATGTACTAGGTCAGAGGCAAATAGAGGTAAGAATATATGTGACTTTCCATGAGGAAGCCCCATTTAAGAAATCCAAAGAGCTTCAACAGGAATCAGAAGCAGTTCAGACAACTTCACCCTCTTATGAAAATGAAGAGTCAGATGATCAGAGGGAGGAACCTTGTGAAGGGCCAAGTAATGAGCCCCTAGAACCTGTTGAAGTGTTAGAAATAACTCTTGAAGAACCTCCAGCCAAAAGGAAGCCAGGGTGGCTTAAAGAAATAGTGCAGGAAGAAGAAAGGATAGTTGCTCCCAAAGGAACTTTCAGGGAAAGGAAGAGGCCTCATAGGTTTGGAAGCTATGTTGCACTGATGAGCAGCATTAGTGATGTCGAACCTTCTTCATTTGAAGAAGTAGATAAATTAGAAGTATGGAAGGATGTCATGCTTGAGGAATACAGGTCTATTATGAAGAACAATGTTTGGGACATTGTGCAAAGGACAAAAGACAAATCAATGGTTTCTTCCAAATGGATCTATAAGATCAAACATGCAGCTGATGGAAGTTTGGAAAAGTTCAAAGAAAGATTTGTAGCCAGATTTTTCACTCAAAAAGAAGGAATCGACTACGAAGAGACTTTTTCTCTTGTAGCCAGGTATACCTCCATTCGAACTATTATTGCTTTAGCTCCTGATCTTGGTTGGAAGCTACATCAGATGGATGTAAAAACAACATTCTTGAATGGAAAGATTGAACAGGAGGTATTTGTGGAACAACCAGATGGTTGTGTAATGCATAACAAAGGAACTCATGTATGCAATCTAAGGAAGGCCTTGTATGGTCTTAAGCAGGTTCCCAGAGTTTGGTATGATAGGATTGATGGCTTTCTTAAAAGCCTGGTTTTTCAGAAAAGTGATGCTGATGAAAATCTGTAATTCAAGGTAAGAGGTAACCAACATGTTATACTAATCATGTATGTTGATGATCTCTTTCTAATGGGAGATGAAGGGCTAATAGCCTGGTGTAAGAGGGATCTAACCTCAGAATTTGAGATGGAAGACTTAGGCTTGATGCATTACTTCCTAGGATTGGAAGTATGGCAAAGATAGGGTGAGATATTTTTGGCACAAGGAAAATATACAGTGGATGTACTAAAGAGGTTTGGTAGGATGAATTGCAAATCCATGTCTACTCCAATGATTACCAACCTGAGGACATTGCATGATTCTGATACAGGTTCAGATTTGGTGGATCCCACCATGTATAGGCAACTAATTGGATCATTGATGTACATGATCCACATGAGGCCAAATATATGCTATATAGTGATTGCAATGAGTCAGTTCATGACTGAATTGAGACAAAGACATTGGGTGGAAACAAAGCACATCTTAAGATATCTCAGAGGGACCATTACTTATGGTCTAAGATATACATCCAGTGGTGGTTTATTTTTGCATGGGTATGCAGATGATGACTAGGCAGGAAGCCTAGTGGATCAGAAGAGTACTTCTAGATACTTCTTTAGTTTAAGATCCGATATGATCTCTTGGTCAAAACAGAAGTAGGGATCCATTGCATAAAGTACAACAGAGGTTGAGTACATTGCAGCAAGTGATGCTAGCAAGGAAGAAGTATAGCTCATAAAATTGGTTTATGGGTTGTTTGGTGACAAGCTCGAGACGACGGTGGTTCAATGTGATAATCAAAGTTGCATAAAATTGACAGAGAACCTGGTATTTCACGACAGGTCAAAACATATTGACATGAGGTACCACTACATCTGAGACTTGGTCCAGAGAAAAACTGTAAAGTTACAGTACATAGCCACGAGCGAGCAGGTAGTTGATATCCTGACCAAGCCTCTGACCTCGAGACAATTTGTGCAGCTGAGAGGCAAGCTTGGTGTGGCAGATAATGACTCCCTCGCTGAGAGGGAGTGTTAAATTTGGAAGCATTGACAATCATTCTCCAATGAGAGGCCATATGGGCCACCCTGAGGCTAGCCAGGGAGATTTGGAGAATCAACCAGTCTTGTGAGGTATTGACAAAAGTTAGGGGGAACGTACAACCTCTATGAGTCAAACCAAAATTCAAGACGAATGAGATGCTATGTGATTCTAATGCAAAAGTGAGGGGGAACGTACAACCTCTGTGAGCATAGATAATCTAGTGCAAAAGTCAGGGGGAATGTACAACATCTGTGATCATATACAAACTAGTGCAAAAGTCAGGGGGAACGTGCAACCTCTGTGAGCCTAGTCAAGCCTTGTGAGACATGAGAAAAATTCAAGGCATCTAGCAAAAGTTAGGTTGAATATAAAATTCCTATGAGATAGAAACAAACGATATTCCTAATATTGCAACTGATATAAATGTATTGATCTAGTGCGTTGGCACGTGTAACATTATCCACCATGAAGAGAATTTTGAATTTCCTTGTAAAGAGTCAAGTTGTAACTGAAGTCTTAAGTCTAGTTCTATTTTAGAACTAAAGTGTAATGTTGAGTTGTAACTGGAGTCTTAAGTCTAGTTCTATTTTAGAACTAAAGTGTAATGTTGGGTTGTAACTGAAGTCTTAAGTCTAGTTCTATTTTAGAACTAAAGTGTAATGTTGAGTTGCAACTCAAGTCTTAAGTCTAGTTCTATTTTAGAACTAAATTGTAATGTTGAGTTGCAACTAAAGTATTAAATCTAGTTCTATTTTAGAACTAAAGTGTAATGTTGAGTTGTAACTGAATTCTCAATTCTAGTTCTATTTTCGAACTAAAGAATACCAGTCTCAAGTCTAGTTCTAAGTTCAAAGTGTGAAGTTGAGTTATGATTAAAGCATGCAAACGGGTTACTATTTCAAGCCTCTCCTCTTCCCCTCTTCATCCTATATAAGCAGAGGTCGACCCCTCTCTTCAACACAATTTTGATATGCAGGTTAAGGGAGAAGCAATAGAGGAGCATATCAATGATAAAGAGGTAGCATACCAAAGAAGCATATCAATGTTGCATGTCAACAATAGAGGCAGCATATCAAAGGCGTATTTCAGCAAGGTCTTTTAGGTCTTTGTCAGGTCAGAGTCATCTTGGCAAGCTCTTTAACAGCAGAACATTCATGGTGGATATTTGTAAGTGATCTTACATTATTAATGCAATAAAGGAATATCGTTTGCTGGGGTTTTTCTCCCTGTACAGGGTTTCCCCGGGGTATATGTGTTGTTGATGTGCATGCTTACTTATCTACATAATTATTGTTATTCGATTATGATTTGGTATTGTTGAAGTGTATTAAGCTGGAATCAAAGTGTTGAAGAAAATCAAAGAATTAATTCGCATAAGAAATCAAGCTCATAATTTAACAATAAGAAGTAGAAGTAATAGGTATGTGTGGCGACGTAGGTTGGTTTGGAATCATACCTATTTTATGACAAATATCGCGTCCCAAGGTAGTCCTCCACAAAGAACGAACTAGGAATAAACTGGGATTAAAAATTCCAGAAATTTGAACCGGGGTTCTAAATGCTTCACTATGAAATGGTGGTTCATCCACACCAGACTCTATGAAAGGTCCCGAAGGTATTCTAGTATAGTATTCAACAACAACGTCTCCCGAAGATTTTATTCGGAGTAAAATAGGGTCTTGAATAACATTCAATAACAGATTTACAGGGACTGATGATTCAACCAATGGAGTAGAACTTCTGATCTCAGAGGATGTGTCGTTATTGACTGCTCCTTCAGGAGAAGGACCCTCTGGTGAATTAGGAAGCAAGGGGGCGTATTCTTCTAGTTCTTCCAGAGGCAATCCTTGCATCCTATGTGAACGATAAGGGACGATGTTGGCCACACCCAATAAAGAATAAAAAAGATCTATGGAAAACTAGAGAAGACAAACAACACTTCACTAATAAAATCTAGATATCAAGCATACAAACAAACCTTCTTATTTTGAAATCACTAGTTGGTGATGAAATCCAATGTCATGAGATCAAGACAAGAAGGGGCTGGGATAAAGCGGGTGGGAAAGTTATGTTGACGGCCTGCTTAACAGAATTACGCCCTGGTGTAAGCTCCCACACATAATCGTGGGTATACCTGTTAGAAAAATAGGACCGTGGAGCAATAAAATAAAACAAATGCAGAAACAAAACACAGAAGACACACAATACAAGAGAGTCACAGATTTACGTGGTTCA
>CBVK0100228655.1:0-24440 GCA_900067695.1 Picea abies
TCTTCCGATCTCACCCTCATGCGGTTTGTCCCATTTCAAGACGAGATCACCTACTTCGAAATTCCTATCAGAAGAAGAGTTAGAAATGAACCATATTTTAACCAATAGTTGATGTTGATCTAACTTACGTTTAGCTTGGGCTCTTACCTCTTCTAGCTTCATCAAAGCGTTAATTCGATTTTCCAAAGGGGGACAATCTTCTTCTTGGATTTTCTGTGACAACTGTAGTGAAGGAAGAAGAATGTGAGGTGGAAAAATTGTTTCTCTGCCATAAACGAGAAAAAGGGGGGAGTTACCTACAATAGCTTTTGGTGTTACCCTATCATCCCACAACACGTTTAACAGTGCATTGTGCCAATTTTTTTTATTTTCAACCACCGTTCTCTTGATGATTTTAATCAAGTTCTTGTTTGTTGATTCTGCCAATCTGTTGCCCTGAGGGTAATAGCTAGCATAATACTTTAGTTTGATTCCTTTTTCCAGAGCGAACTCGCTCATCTCAAGAGAGGAAAAGTAATAAGCATTATCGGATACTAAACAGTCAGGGATACCAAAACGAGTGATAATATTCGAATTTAGAAAGGCAATTACCTGACTGGTATTGAAGGTTTTTAACGCAGCAGCTTCAGACCATCAAGTAAAGTAATCTGTGGCTGTCACAATAAACTTATGTTGTTGCGAGGATGGGGGCTTGATTGGACCTATGATATCAAGGCCTCACTGCTGAAAAGGAGAATCTATTGAAACGGGCTGCAAAGGAAAGGTTGGTTTCTACAACCGCCTTGATGCTTTTTGACAAATGGTACATTTACGACACAAGGCATGGGCGTCTCTAAAAAGGGTGGGCCAGAAATAACCGGCTCTTAAAACCTTATGGGTAGTGGTGTCACCACCAAAATGGCCACCAGCTTCTCCTGCATGCAACTCTAGCAAGACTTTTTCTGCTTCGTCATTTTCAAGACAGCGCATTAGTACGCCGTCAAAACTTTGATGAAACAGGATACCGTTGACCAGATGAAAGGAGGTAGACTTTAATCTCAATGCTCTTCTTTTAGTGGGATCTAGGTGACGGGGGGCTGACACATGTTCAAGACAAAATCTTATATCGTCATACCAAGGACTGACAGGGTTTTGTGCGCAACAGATTAGACTTTGATCGTGTTGTCCTGGGTTTGACGTATCACTTTCTTCTTGTTGTCCTGGTACTGAATCAACAAATAACTTGCATAACCCTTGGCCTCTCACTATTTGAGCTGGAGTGATTTCTAAGTCGTACTCCTACAACGAGGTGACCCAGTTAGCCCTCTTTTCTCCCAGTTCTTTTTGCACTAACAGGTTCCTGACGGCTGGGTAGGGGACAATGACTTTCGTCCTTGACTTCAAAAGATAGGACCATAAGTGCTTGACTACTTTAAAAACAGCGTAAGCTTGTTGATCTACCACCGGATAGTTAAGTTCAACACCTTTGAAGGTATATCTCATAAAGGCGATGGGTACTTCATTGTTCTCGACATTATTTTGGGTTAGGACGGTGGCATTGGAACGGTCAGAAGAAAAAGTGTAGTGTGTAAAGTCTTGAGAAAAGTCCGGGCTCATGAGAGACGGAGCGTCTATTATGGCTTTCTTTATTGCATTAAAAGCTTGATTTTCTAGGGGTCCCCAGTGATATTGGGTGTCTTTCTTTATTAGATTCTACAAAGGCCTGACCATTTCGGAGAAACTGGGGACGAATCTCCTCACAAAGTTAATCTGGCCTAAGAAAGACTGCATAGATTTTTTTGATGTAGGAGGGGGAAGCTTTGCGATAACTTGTGTCCTTTCGGGGTCGATAATCATCCCTTCGCTCAACACAATAAATCCCAAGAGTTTACCCTGTTCTACTACAAAGATGGATTTTTTAGGGTTCAAGGTGATGCCATATTTACGACATCGTTGTAGAACGGATCGTAAGTGAGTTAGATGATCATATTTGTTTTTAGAAAATATGGTCACATCATCTAAGTAAACTACAACAGACTGATTGATTAAGCCTCGGAAAGAAATGTCCATTGCTCTCTGGAAAGTGGCACCAACATTAATCAATCCAAAGGGCATTTTTTGATAAGCATAAGTGCCCCACGGGGTACGGAAGGTAGTTTTAAGTTGGTCTAGTGGAGACATCAGGACTTGGTTGTACCTCGAGAAACCATCTAGTAAGGATAGCCTCTCAGAACCATATACATGTTGAAGGATCTGTTCCATGGGTGGGACAAGATAGTTGTTTTTATCAGACGCTCTATTAAGGTTTCGAAAATTGACATAGAGTCGGATTTCCCCACTTTTCTTCCGGACTGGGACAAGGTTAGAAACCCATTGAGTGTGCCTAACAGGGAAAATAATCTTAGCATTTAGGAGCTTATTCACTTCTTTTTGAACGGTCGGTTCAAGTTTAGGGTGCATCTTTCTCAATTTTTGTTGGAAGGGCAAGGTTTGGGGTTTCATAGGAATAACATGTTGTATGATGTTAGGGTCGAAAGTTTTAAGTTCATCATACATCCATGCAAAGACATATTTAAATTCTTTGAACAGTTTAATAAGTGCATCTTTTTCTTGTTCAGAACATCCCAAACCTAGATTAATGCACTGCGGATTGTCCTTAGTTCCTAAGTTTACTTTTTCATATGACAATGAGGAATTATTGGTTTTATAGTTGACCGTCTTTTTAAATTTATCTTCAAAATCATAAAACTTCTCTAATCTAACTACAGATTTGGGTATCAAATTTACCATGTTGGATAAAGCTTTAGGAGTTTTTGGATCAGGTATTACTGTAAAATTGTGCAAATTGTCGTCGTGTGTGTGTTCGTCTATCACCACGCCTTGAAAAGTTTCTTCCATATAAAGGAAGTTGATGATCTGTTGATCGTCGTCAAAGACTCTCTAGTTCGTGATGTTGTCGGGAATGGATGGCCTGAACAATAGCTCGACGAAGAATGCGTCTTGGGACAAGCCTTTTGTAGGGAAGAGTTTAGAAGCTACGTTAGCTAATAGATCTTCTTCAGAATTATTCGATCTAGGAATAGAATTTATATTGAAAGCATAAAATTTGTTCATTAAATTCCATACCTCAGATTGGTAGCTTTTCAGATGCAGAGACAGACAGTGGATAGAATCTCTTACCTATCTAACCACTATTTCAGAGTCACCAAAGACAGCCAAGTTTTGAATGTTCATATCCAAATCTTTTCTGAGACCTTGCAGTAAAGCCTCATATTCTGCAGTATTATTAGTACATTCGAATTCTAGCCTACATGCAATCAATGTTTTGTTACCTGCCGGATCGATAATGATGCAGCCTGCTCCAGCTCCTTCTTTGGACTTTGACCCATCAAAATAAAGAGACCAAACTTGATTTCCATCGGGTACATGAGACCGTTGCGTAGAAGCTGTAGGCTGGACATATGCTACAATCTCAGACTATTATTCTAGATTGGTGATAGCTGAAGCCTCGGCCATGAAATTGCCGAAAAAGGTGCCCATCCCTTGTACTTCGGGTGAATCGGTAGAAAGTGTAAATGGTTCATTAGGATCATTCAAATCTGTGACTATGAACTTAAGGTAGTGTTCACGATTCACCTTTATATTGTTAGGCTTGTTGTTCTCTGGAAGCCATATATGAGACCAATCTGTCGCGAAATAGCCATGTAATTGCTCCGACTACTCTCTGCTTAAAAACAGACCATACACTTCTGCAATATCCACAACAATTATATCAATAACTTGATGAACCTTGGGGTTAGATGATAATCTAATAAGCACATTCTTTAGTTCACCTATAACTTTAACATTTTTCTGATCAAGTTGTATGATTTTTAAGGTGGAGGGTTCGACTTCGGCGTTAATCTTTTGGCATACAGAGCATGGCATCACATTGGATGACACCCCTGAGTCTACCATACAATTATGCATGTTTCTATTAAAGATTTCGAACGTTAATAAAAATGGAGGTACATTTTTGCGAGTGCTAAGAGTGGTAGCTTGTGGCTTTTTACTCGCAGTTTCTAAAGCTACTTTATCTACATTATTTACATTATTTACATTACTTACAGGTAGGCTTCCTTTCTCTTGAGGATCAGGATTGTTTTTAGTGGAAGTCCTCTGAGGAACTTTGTTCTGCACAACCTTATTACCACTTGAATTACCATTTTTTCCATTCTCTAAAATATTTTGTAACATTTTTTGTAGAAAAAATGGAAATTTCAATAACTCGTAAACAAAAATGTTAGCCCTCAACTTTTTAAGATCTTCAACTACATCATAATCTAAGTTGGGGTTCACATTACTCTATTTAGTCTCAGCTGATTTAGACTGCTTTGGAGGTGAAGTTGTAGTGTTTTCGGCAGAAGGTTTGTTGGCTGTATTACTCCTGGTATTATAGGTATGTATTGTCTCGAAGTTAGCTTGAAAGATGCTATCCGAGAAGTGTCCAAAAATTTCGGAGAAGACTCCTCTTCTTGAACTGTCTCTTGTTCAACTACCTCCTCAGGCATCTCAGGAGGCATCAAGTTATCTTGGGCTTCTAGAATTGTTTGAAGGACACATTGCAGACTTTCTAGATTAAGGCCTTCAGTGGTTGGATTAGGTCGATTGGTAGGAAAAGGCTTTCGGAACAGGGGTTTGTAAGGCCCTTTTCTCGAGGAAGCTTCTCCGGTCATCCTTTTTAAGTCTATAACTTGATTTGACAGTTTTTGAACAACTTTAGTTAATTTTTCTAAATCAGAACTTTCAGGTTGTGTTTTACTTTGAGTGGGTTTGGGGAGGATTTCAATCTTCTTTTTGGAATAAGAACTAGTCTCTGTTTCGTTGCTAGTAGAGTCTTTAAGGCTAAGTATGTCTTTTTTGATCTGGCTGGCCTCCTCGAAGGCTTCTAACAACATGGCTTTCTTAGATCATTTAACCCAAATAGCTATACTTTGATGCAAAGATTTAGTGTAGTATGTTATTATAAGATTCTCGGAGGGCATGGAATCAGCAGGGATTCGGTTTTTAAGTGTTAAGAATCTTTGATTAAAGTCTTTAACTTTTTCTTTTGGGTTCATTCTTAAGCTAGAAAGGTCCATGACTAGGACTTACGGAGGCTTACCGTCTCCAAACTTTTCCAAAAAGGATGACTCAAACTTTGCCCAAGACACGATGGTATAGGGTTGTTGGGAAAAATACCATGTGGATGCATTTCCCTCAAAAGTATAGGGGAACAACCTACAGACAACGTCTTCATGTTCGACATTGTGAAGTCTTATGGCTAACATAAAATTTTTTATGTGATCTTCAGCGATCTGTTTTGAGTCGGGGTCAAACTTGGGAAGCCATTTCTTCAGATGTTTAGGTAAAGGATGCTGAGCTCCAGGTACGGCTACAGCATCCTGGTCAAGACAAGGTCTAGCAGGGTTGTTATGATTTTCCATTGGTGTAGTGGGTGTGGAAGGCTGAGAAGGGGAATTGCCTTCGTCAGAGGAATCTCCTCCAGAAGAGGAAGGAGACGATGGAGGTGGTGAAGGAGGTATCCTAGATCCTCCTGTAGTAGGATTAAGGGTTGGATCTGAGGGATTCACAGTGAGGTTAGTGTCTTCTACTTGTTCTCTGATATCAGAGAAATCCAAAGGTTGACCCCATAGACTGTTTGGTTGCCTCAAACAAGCTAAGTCACTGTGTGTTTTTATAAGAGATTGGCGGACAATCTCTTGTATGTCACCACCTGTAGGATTAGGGGTTGCTGGCTCAACTGTGATCCGTGGATTGTCGGTTGAAGTGGTTGATGTTTGAAGGGGAATATTATCATTTGAATGGCTTCTAGTCACTATAGGTGAGCGATTAGGTGGTGGAGGAGTCTTGCGACCGCCTCGTGCCATTAATTAATTTCAGGCCCTCCTTCTAGCACCATTTGTTGACGAGCGAAAATGATCGTTCGTCAAATGAGAGAGTGGAACCGGTTCGGGGTTGTCTAATAACCCAAGCCATTTGGGATGAACCACCCTAACGGGTTTAGCGGCTCCGTTAGCCGATCTAAGTCCTAAGAAAACAAAAGAAAACTATGAAAACTACTCTAAACTAACTAATCTAACTAAAAATAACTATTAAAACAAACTAAACTAATCTAACTAAAAAAAGAAATAAAACAAACTAATAAACTAATATAACTATTCTATATATATATATATACAATCTACTATCTAATACTATACTAACTCTAAGAAATCAAATATCTAACTACTAACTGAAATAAATCTTATTCACAAAATGTACAATATTAACAATTTACAGATTTGAATGAAAACCAAAAAAACTCATTTGTATTCTGCCCTAAGACAGAGAGAGATATTTTTTGTTGATTTTATAATTTTATGAACAAGAAATAAAACAAAAACTAACTAAACTAAACAACTAAATTACTAATTCTAACTACAAATCTAAATACTAAAAAAAAATGACCTGAAGAAATGCTCCAGGTTCGTCCTATGTGTAATAATTGTCTTAGCTGATCGGAGGGAGGAAACTTGCACCAAATTATCCAAGAGCTTCTCGTAAACAATAAGCTGCAGTGCTCTTCAAATATGATTAGAGGACAAACAAGACATAAAAATTACAACACTCTTATGATTTATAAATCTTCACAGTTAGATAAACCTGTATGCAAAGATCTATATGAAATGATTCAATTAATGAAGAAGAGAAATCTGTGATTCATTAACTAAAACAAAGTAATTGTTGTATTTTTAAGTAATGGAAGAAATCAGATATGGATAACACATTAATTAAGTCATATCGTCCTGCAATAGATTATGATAGCTAAAGTAGTCTATAATCAGCTGCAAACGACATGCCTAAACTTGAAACAAAAAATTGATATATTGAAAGCAAAAGTTGTAGCAAGACATCAACCCTTGTCTCAGTTTGTATTAGAAATCCATAGCATGGTTCTCCCACAAGTGAGGATGATCCTTATTACAAAAATAATAAGTATTTAAAGACCTTCCACAGGGTAAAATATCCCTATGGAAGTTATCAAAACTGTTTACATAAAATCTGGGAAAATATCCCAAGTCTGACTAAACTAGGAACCTAAAATAAAAACTAAATCACACAAATATCTCCTAGACTGTCCAGCATGCCCAATGCAATTCGGATGTACCTAAAAAGGGTCAAAAATGGACAAGTTAGGAGGATATTTTATTGATAAAAATGATAAAAATTTAATTCTATAGACTAGCTACAGAATCTTGCGATTCTGTAGCTGGTCTAAATCAGACACAGAATCAGCATTAAAATCAATTAAAATCTTTAAAGAATTAAAATTAACAAGTATCTAACAGCTTATTTGAAAGACAAACGAATCATTCAAATTGAAATTGTTATACTAATTTGAAATCAAACAAGACTGAGATCAATCAAATGACTACAGAGATGCGTGTACTCTATTTCATTTGTTGTCACAAAATCGAGTAAACAAAATCATGTTGGATAACCGACAGTAATGAAATCGATTCATAACCAATTGAAATCGATACAGTTAAACAAATCATAGGCAATCATTTATGCAGCCTCATCAACAGGAAACACAATCGAATCCAAACAAGATCATTTTCTCAAACCGATATAACTATATTAAATATAAATGATCATGCTAATAGCGAATCAAATCACATACGAAATCATAATGGGATCAATCAGTTGATAATAGGGTCTGTGGGATTCACCAAATCATTTATTATTGCCAATTGGGGGCGGACGAAGTCAATTGGATTTCCATTAAAATATTACTAGAATTCATTTCAAAATGAACCGTTAACCGAATTTGACAGGGATAACATATGTCGATCTGGGTTTAACCAACTCGTTTTGAAAATTAAAATCAAACAGAGCAGTCTCAAGTCTATTTTTTATACGAATCCAACTCACAAAATCAATCGTACTAACTGAAGATACACAACAATCAAATCAAGATAAGAGCAAATCGAACAGTTGGAGTTTAACATAGTCTTTGTGTATCAAAACCGTTCCATGATTCAGGCGTAGATATATTTTGCACAAGCTTAAATGAGAATATCATTTCCATATAAAATAGAGTCATTTTTTCCAAATCGGAGTCGAATAGAATTGTATTCCTGATTTAGAAGATTACATCACACAACATATTAAAAGATCATAACAATCAAGCTCATGAAATTGTTTCAAAAATCAAATCATCAAAACTCAATCAGGGTCGATGTGATCCAACCACAACGAAATCATACCAAATCACAACATGATCGTGCTCTAATTTTAGCATGAAAACCTCCTTTTCAGATTAGATACCAACCAAATCCAAGCGAAAGCAAACTATTGATTTTGTTAACTCACACCAACAGTTAGACGAATCAAAACAAACGAAAGCCAATCAATTGCTAAACTTGGCATGACCAAATCATTTAACCAAATCATAACCTCATTTAATTTTAGAAAAACGAAAAAAATGTACAGGATGAACAACATAACTGTTTTCGATATGGCTATAACATAGTCATTTCGAACAACAGACAGAGTTGTTTGAAAACCAAACTCAATTCATTATATTAATCCACAAAATTCACAAAACGAAATTGATATCGAAATTCATACCTGAATGATGAGTAGAGAACTTGGTCATGACATTTTGGAATTGACGACAGCTGTAGCCGATTCGACATTCCTAAAAACGATGGAACCAATGGTTTTCTGCTTCTTATCATTTGCTTGAAGCTTGTCCCTTTGGCTTGTCAACACTGTAACTTGATTTTCCAACAATTTGATTTTCGATTGGAGTAAGGGAACGTCTATATAGTATCGTTCCAACCACACATCACATTGGTCACATGACGACTGTCTAGGCTTTGAAAATGTAGGTGAGGTTTTGGTTAAATTGTTGAGGGTTTCATTAGGTAGCTTGATCCCAGGGTAGCTAGGATTATTCCTTAGGCAAGGGGGGAGATTAGACACAAAGTCATAGTGTGGCTCGAAGCACAGACCTTGGGAGTAAGGATACTCACTAGCTAGGAAGTGTTCAATGTCAGAGTCCGAGTCTTCACTGAGGACTATGGGCTTCTGCTCAGCACTAGGTTTAGGTTTATTCCTAGCCATTCTCGAGATAAGTCGAGCATTATTTTTACCTTTTCCATCAACAATAGGGTTTCCCTTGACCTTTTTGCTCACAGGCTTTTTTTTAGCCTCAACCTTATCTGCTAAGACGTCGGATAAGTCAATATCAGGTTCGACCAAGGGTTTAGGAGAGGGAAGTAGGACATGGAAGGGCATGGGTGGTTCGACCTTGGTTTCACTAACCACAGGCTTGTCTACTTGGATGGGCTTTGCATCAGCGAAACCATTCCAAGAGATAAATGCTTGCCAACTATCATCGTGGAGATTTAAGTGATGAACAACGATGAGTCTAATTAGGCCATGGTGGAACAGGCTACTATCAGCCTTTTCTCCTTTAAACCTTTTTGACATTTTATAAAGGCTACGTTGGAAGTAAAAAGGCATATTCAATGGATAACCCATAAAATTCATTAACAGTCGAAGGTGATAAAGAAAAACCAGTCCATATCAACCCTCACACATCATGAATTGTTTGACCACCATCAAAAGATCATGCCATCTTGGTTTAAGCATGGAAATGGGCATACCTCTGTCACAGGATGTGACCTTCCGTGAGACGAACAACAAAGGCCATGGCACCTCCTCCACTTTAGAGTTTTTAAACCATTGCTAGCCCGTGGATGCTAACCTTGTGGCAGAGCTAATGAACTCCTCATTCAACTCAAGATGAATGTCGCCTACTTTGGCCCTACAGCCATCGAAAGTCAGGGCAAACTGTTGTGCAACAAATAGATTAAAACCCTCAAACCTCTGTACGAAGGTGAGTCAACCGTTATCCTCTAAGTCTTTTCGGGCATTGTCGAATAGTAGCAAGGCTTGGCTACCGTTAAACTCAATTCATACCACTGGTGCCATAAGGAAGAGAATACGGTGAGTGAGTCAGGGTTTGAGTGCAGCATACACAGGAACAAAATGCCCGAAGGCTTACCCGAGCTAACAGAGGTGAAACATGGATAGGAGAAACATTAATGACATCGTGCAAAGGTGATGGAACTATTTGATGGCCATGTAGACTAGTCATTACCAATGGTACAACCGTCGGCGCTATAACACACATGTGTTATAACTATTCCATTTCAATCAATCAATTGAAACCTTTGGTAAGTGGATAAACCATGCGCGCAATCAAACATTAAGCCATAGTTTTAAAACCAAACATACAAATCGAAACCAATACCAAGTGTTGGACCAATGCGCCAATGCGTTTTGATAACATGAACTAGGTGTCATATTAAATGATATATATCAAGGGTTTAAGCATAACACCTATGTATTTTTATGAAACCAATGATCAAGTAGATCAAATCAAGGAACATATAAATCCAATTACCAATGCATCACAACCTCAATTACTCATGAAACGAAATTACATAATCAAATCAAAGAATGCCCAATGAGTACAGATCAAAAAGTTTTGCCAACTGCATAATGATAAGTAAAATGTAAACACAATGGGCATAATGACAAGAAGGATAACGACAATTCAATAATGATTTTAATGCGACTTCGAAAGACCAAGTTTTCACGCTTACAGTCGTGAAAACAAAAATGAAGGTAAGTGTGCAAATGGCGCAAAGAATAAAAGTGAGAATTGCGACGAAAAATTAATTTTTGCAAAACATTGGTGTAGGCAGCTTATAAGACAGTAAAAAAAAAATGTGAATTGGCTGCCAATACACGCCCAAGAAACTGTCCATGGTGGGAGAAAATAAATATGACAGGACATGAGATAATTTCAAAATGTTTCTCAAGGAATCCCTTGAGCGATAGAGGAATGAGATGATGGACAACTTTGCACAAATCCTTCGACGACTACCGACAAGCGATGCATCCACCTCAATTGGAGGATTTTCCCCCTTCAAGGTACAAATCAATTTTTGTATTCCTATATTTGAAGGGAAAATAGATTTGGATGTCGTAGATAAATGGTTAAACCTTATAGACGAGTATTTTTTTGTCCACAACTTTTTTGATAGATAAAAGATTACATTTGCGCTCCTAAAGGCCATCCCCCATGTCAAATATTGGTGGGAGAATTTCTGTGAGCAAAAGGAAATAAAGGGATCCACATTATTTGAAGTTTCACCCACTTGGGGTTCCTTCAAGGATGTTATTAAGGAAAAATACTACCCTGTTGGAAGTTATGATGACTTGTATACAAGATGGACCACATCATGGCAGGAAAGAGACTAAACAGTGCCATATTTCACCAATGTATTCCATATCTTGCACACCAAGCTGGGTATCAAATATTCTGTGTGAAATTTGGTGCTCAAGTACCAAGGTGTTCTACATAGATACATGTAGAAATAAATGTAATTTTTGGACATCTCATCCTTGGGCACGACCTATTTATATGTCGTCAAAATTGAGCATAAGATTAAACAAAAGAGGCGACAGTCTGGGTCTGGGAACCCCTACAAAAGAACCAAGGAAAGGGAAACCCCAACCCACAGAAAAAAGGACAGAGAAAACATGGGAAACCTCAGGAAAACCAGTCCAAGCCGCAAGCAAATAAGGATAATGGAAAGATAAAGAAGGACACCGAAGTGGTGTGACTTCCATAAGAGCCCCTAGTATAACACTGTTGATTTCTGCTCAAAGAAGTCATTGGTGGTTGAGGTGAAAGCCTCTATATCAGATGCGAGTTGAAATTCCAAGTCAAATTCAGAAAAATGGATATGGATCATTGACACAGAACCCAATGTCACCATTTCTACCACCAAGATTCAGCCCGATGAACCTGATGAGCTGAAGGAAGGAGGGCGCCTCTTTCATTCACATATGTATTTGAAAGGCACTCTACTACACTTCATTATTGATAGAGATAGCCAGAAGAACCTCATCTTAGCAAAGGTCATCAAGCAGCTAGCCTTGCTGACAACGCCGCACCTGCAACCCTATTCCATCGGATGGCTTTGCCAAGGTAGCGATCTTCATGTCAGCCAACAGTGTCGCCTATCATCCAAAATCAAGCCATTCAAAGATGAAGTATTGTGTGATGTTGCTCCCCTTGAATTTTGCGATGTTGTTTTGGGCCAAACTTATTTATGGAAATGTCATGTTGTATATGAGTCTAGGCCTCACAATTTTATTATTACTGTTGAGCTCCAGTTTTGTCATACTTTCCACCATACAAATACACTCATCATTACACCTTCTCCCTGCATTTCGTTAATAATATATCACTAATTACACCATAAACCTCCATTATCTCTTGTTATTCATCCTATGTGGTTAATACATAATTTTCCATATTTTTAGTGATTAAAAGGATGATTATACAATAGTTTTGTCGATGATGGTTTAATCCTATGTTTCTATGTCCAAGCAACATGTTTTGTATTGTTCAGGTTCCGGTATATGCACTGTCCATGTTCCGGTACTTGTATTGTTCCTGTTTTGGTACCCGCATTGTAGGTCATCCGATACTCCAAGTCATTCGGTACTAGAAGGTTATACATTCAACCTGTACCTGCACATTCATCCAGTACCCACACTCCATGTCATCCAATACTCTCCAGTGATCTAGTACTACCTTTGCGTTCATCCGGTACCAGCGCTCTGCCTCTTCCAGTACCAGATTACACCTATTCCGGTACTAGCTCCATCCAATACTACCATCGCGTTGGTATGGTACCCATAGTCATGAATATGCTCATCCGATACTAAACCCCTACCTACAATATTCTAGTACTCACTGTTCTAATCCAGTACCAACTGTGTTAATCCAGTACTAGAAATAATTCGAAATTTTGGAAAGCTTCTAGAGGAAAATAGGGTACATGGGTTTTTTCCAGAGCCACATTTACCTATGGACATGTGAGGAAAAATTCACCCAACTCACACGTGTGGACCTCCATACTAGGGGGAATGATTCTGCTAAAATTAGTGAAAATCTCAAACTGCCAACTTGTGCCTCGATTTTCATGCAGATGGCATCAGATCTAGAAATTCTACAAAATGGGTTTTGTCTAGAATATGGAAAATTGAGTAAGATGAAAGAAGGTTTTCAAAATTAGAATTGGTTTAGAATATATGGGTGGGGGCCTAACTCGAATCTGCCCAAATTGCAATAAAACCCATATTTTTGAGGATTTTATCTAAAATGTAATATTTGAAATCCGAGCATTGGGATTCGGTCCCATCCACTCCTTAATGATTATTCATGTATAAATAAGCCTCATAGGGCTATGAGAAAGAGCCATTAGTTTCATGAATTTTTTGTAAGTAAGAGGTTTGTTCTTGTGGGGAAGCTTTAAGGAGTTAATTGCCATGTAAAAACAAATTTTTTGATAAAAAAAGGAGAATTGACTGTTGTTGATTCATTGTGCATCTTCTTCACTTGATCTGTTTGTCTTTTAAGAACGGTTATTCAGCATGGGAAGGGCCCCCCATTCTGAGTAATACCCTGCTACCCTATTTTACTCTCATAGATTAGATTTCTTGTGTTTATTTTTGTATAAATTTCATTTCTAGTTTAGTTGTTATCTTGTTGATTTGCATTCAGTTTTTGTAGAGCTGCAAGTTTAGTTTCAAGTTAGCATATACATACTAGCACATACTTAGGAATGATTCTTCAGTTGGTGTAATAGTGTTTTGTTTCTACAATTTCATTTAACATTGTTTGCCCATTCCACCATTGGATATTGAAGTGTCTCATTACCATTCTATTCATTGATATTCATTTGTAAAATTATGCTTGGAAATCCAATAAAATAGTATACAAGAAATTGTTCTAATACCATTGCACCATCTTCTTACACTCTTATTTCTTTTAATGTTTATGATAAATTGTCAAATCCTCAATTCGAGTGAACATAAAAGAGTGCATTTCTCATTGTCCAATCTTGTCATTAAGCAAATATCCATTCTTCTTTCATGCATTTTATGTAGAGCACTCTTATTTTTATTGACACTTGTAACCATTTGAATAATTGTTCTTGAGATCCAATTTTAGATTAATTTCACTTATTGGTCATTATTAGTTTTCTTTCATTGTGATTTGGCTTTCCCATAGTTTAATCTCTATCCAGAATTTCGTTTCCGTTTTCTTGTTTCTTTTATTGCATTTAAGTGTGGATCCGCTATATGAAATAATCATTGAAGGACATAAGACTTAAGTAAGCTACTCATGATTAATCACACGAACACCACCCCGAGTGCCTGAAAGACTATGATCTAAGTCTTTATAGCACTAAGTTATTCTTGTGTCCCAATGATGAATCCTTAGTGTTAAATTGCTATAATGTGGGTTTGAAGATTGTTTTGCTAGCTTTAGATTAGGATAGACTAGGCTATGATCATGTGTTTCTTGCGCCTGCACCTCGAAGCTTACGAGCCTCGATTGATAATTAAATGTGGGAATTAATAGTGCATATATTTATCCCCAACATTTTGGTGTTGTTGTCGGGGAGGTGCTAAAGGGATTAGAACATAGGTAGGTTGATTTTATTTCTCCAAAGCCTTGAGTGTTACTTTCATGCAAGTGTGTTTCTTTTCATGCAAGCATGTCTATTTTCATGCAAGTGTGGTGTTTTTTTAAGGATGACCTAAGGGTGGAGAGAAGATGGTAAGATGTGAGGGAAGAGCCCACACATCCACTTTAGTGGGGTTACTCCAAAGTTGGGTTGTCCTCTTCCTTTCAGTAGTTAGAATTTGTGTTTTATTAGCATTAGCCATTTTTTATATATATGAGAAGAGAAGATAACTTCTATGAACAAATAACTTGGTGACATCAAGGTCCTAGTATCACGGTGGTGCTTCGAGTATATAATTGGTTTGCTTACATTTTCTTTTAGTTTTCTTCTTTTTTTAGGGTTTAAAAAAAAAATTGGGCACTGTAAGAACCCCCCTCTACCGTAATCCATGTGTGAAACATGACCCATCAACCAGCAACAAGAAATCAAAGATGATCAAGATTTTAATAAAACTCTCTCAAATCCTAGCAACAGTTGGGATCTCTGCCTCTCAGGAAGAGCAAATCTTGACAATAGTCAAGAACCTATCTGCCTCTCCGAAAGTGATAGAAGAAGAAGAGTTCCATGAGATACATCCACAAGAAGATCTAAAAGCCTTTTGTAATCACTCTTTCCAACCTATAGGAGAGACTAAAGAATCATGTACCACATTCGATGGAGAGCCACCATTAGAACCTAAGATTGAGGAGTTCTTGGCATGCATATTGCCAGATCCAGTATGCATCCAGGAGACAAATCATCTGAAAGAAGATGATCTGTGTGGCATGATAGAGGGAGACATGTAGAGTGGTCTAAATGAGGAAGTGAACCAAGAACATGAAGATTACATTGAACATTGGTTCCAGACAACAACAATATTGAAGCACCACTCTCTTCTTCAACATCTGTCCACATCATCATCAAAGAAGCTGGTTCTTCGTATTCTGGTATACATTAAAGCTTATCTTTCAAACCCGAGTATGAATGTGTTTCTACACCTATTACGCACATGGATACATTGGAAATATTCTTACACGTGAAATATAATTTCTTGTTCTTAGGTAGGATAGAGTAAAAGTTGTGTGTTAGTTAACCTAGTTCTAAATAAATGCAACATATTTTCATGTTTCTTTTCAAATAAATAAAATGAGATGAAGATAATATTGGTGATCTAACATCAAAAACCAAAACAACTTAAGATATTTCTTCTTATTATTACATGCAGATTTATGACTATTAGTAATAACAGTTGCTCATAAGCCTAATCTTTAAAAATATTATGGGGATTTACAGAATCGTTAAGGTCTGCATAATGATTCCCATAGGTAACTTGTACATCCTAGTTTCATATCAGAACTTGTTATTCAAGCATTCTTATCAAATAATAGCAGGAGAGTGAATGAAAATTCTACTTGTGAGGGAACACAATCTTATATGGAGAAGATGAACTTGGGGACTAGAGGCACCTTTAGGTCATTCTCTTATGGCCTCATTCACCACATATTAAGTAAGTTTGACCATGATATGTATTTCGACTAATCTCAATACATAAGTCTATTTTTCATGCAAACAATATTTTATGGGAAATCTATAAAATATCTTCCAACTCAATACCATCCCATCCTGTAAAAAGGTTTTCAAAGATGTTCCCCCATTCACCCATGCGAAAGCAATCTATAAATTTTATCTTAAGGGTAAATATTGGGAAAAGTGCCTTTGATGGAAAATGGGTGTAAGAGACTAACCCATCAGGATACTGAACAGGTCTACTGGCAGCGGGTATCGGCCTGTGGTATAACTAGGAAAACCCATCAGGGTATTGAACAGGCTCATGGGCAATGGGGCATTCTTCCTGGGAAGGATATTTCTTAGATGTCAAAATTACCTCATCAGAGTATTGAACAGGCTTGTTGGAAATGGGTTCTGATTTTGATGTCTTTCGTTATGCCTAATCTATATTTGTCTGTATGAACAATATACTTGTGTAAATTATTAAGAAGAAGCATGCATGGTTGAACAAAAGGCTAATGAACCTCATCTAATTTCCATTTGAGAATGTCCATAAAATGGTCTTAAGACCCCATCATTCATACCCAGGATGTCATTGTCCTAGAGGTGGGACCCATAAGTGTAGGAGTCTAATAAACTCAAATGCGAACTTTATCAATATCACTTGAATGACAGAGATTCTTTGAGAAATTAAACATGGATGACTGGTTTCCTATCGATTTCTCATTTATCAAAGACCATTTATCTCCTCATGTTTTCCTATTCAAGGACGAGAGGAAAAATCCCCCATCATAATTCACATGGTTTCTTGAGCATATAATTGTTAATGATTGATGAAATCGTATGTAATAGGCAATTTAGAAATTTCCTTTATGCTTGTAATATTTTAAAATAAATTTCATTTCCAAATTTACAAGCATGAATAAAGTTTAATTTTTGGTTGTTTCTTTAAGCATGGCATAAATGTATATTTCTTCTCTCATAATAATAGTATTGGTTTAGTTATTTTAGATTTTTCTGTTCCAGTATTGCTGGTACAGAAACCAATAGGTTTCTGTTCCAGTACTGCTGGTACAGAAACCAATAGGTTTCTGTTCCAGTACTGCTGGTACAGAAACCAATAGGTTTCTGTTCTAGTACTGCTGGTACAGAAACCAATAGGTTTTTGTTCCAGTACTGATGGTACAGAAACCAATAGGTTTCTGTACCAACAATACAAAAATTTAAATATTTTTCGAGGGTAATTTTTGCAGGATATTTTCAGCAGCTCTTAGCTCTGGCATACTTCATTTCTCTCCTTCAATCAACATGCACCGGTTCCACATAGTCCACTTTCAGCTTGCAGAAAGTTTATGTGCTAATGAGAGTTTGCATGAGGACATGCAAACCAGTGGGTTTGGGGGAGAGAGAGACATAAGGAATCTCAGTAGATCAACATTCATCAACTCTCTCTCCTAGATATCCATCAGTTCACAGCCTTGCTCCACTTCATCTTCAAATTTCAGCAGTCTACATCACGGTTTTGCAGACATTTTGTCATGTTCTGCATAGTTTACACTTCAACATGCATTAGAATTCAAAGTAAGGTTAACTTGAGTTAAAACTGGTACAAATATTTTTAATTTACTAAGAACATGGAAAACATGATGCATAACCACTATTACCCACTCCACACTCCACTATGCATTATCACAACTACTCAGTAAACCCTCCATCTTCACTCCACTTGTCATAATGAACAATATACTTTGATGATAAGACCAAGTAATGAAAAGGAAATATGTGGTATACAAATACAAAGCAACTTCTAGAGTGTTTTCTCTTCGTACATCATAAATCATTCTTAAGTCATGTCAAAGAGGATGAAGTCATTGTTGCATATCCAAGCAAAGAACCACAAAGTAAATATTGGTCTTAAAATTGATGTCCAAGTCCATATGGCCACCATCACCAACATTTTATAAACCATTCTCCATATGCATACCATTCACCATCACTCTGATACCTCATCCACTACTTGTCCTCCATTTTTATGATAATTTTATCTCTCTGTTTGAAATCAATCCATGGTAGTGTCTAAAGTGTTATTCCACAAGAACCAACACTTACACAAAAGAAACAATGTCACATAAATCCATAAGCAAAGTATCATAAGTTCTTCACCTTGTTTGCATGAGGACATGCAAATCCTTGGGTTTGGGGGTGTGTTGAGCTCCAATTTTGTCATACTTTCCACAATACAAATACACTCATCATTACACCTTCTCCCTACATTTCATCAATAATATATCGCTAATTACACCATAAACCTCCATTATCTCGTGTTATTCATCCTATGTGGTTAATACATAATTTTCCATATTTTTAGTGATTAAAAGGATGATTATACAATAGTTTTGTCGATGATGGTTTAATCCTATGTTTCTATGTCCAAGCAACATGTTATGTATTGTTCAGGTTCTGGTATATGCACTATCCATGTTCCGGTACCTGCATTGCAGGTCATCCGATACTCCAAGTCATCCGGTACCAGAAAGTTCTACATTCAACATGTACCTATACATTCATCCAGTACCCACACTCTATGTCATCCAATACTCTGCATTGATCTGGTACTAACTTTGTGTTCATCTGGTACCAGCGCTCTGCCTCTTCCGGTACCAGATTGCACCTATTCTGGTACTAGCTCCATCCAATACTACCATCGTTTTGGTATGGTACCCATAGTCGTGACTGTGTTCATCTGGTACTAAACCCCTACCTACAATATTCTAGTACTCACTGTTCTAATCCGATACCAACTGTGTTAATCCGGTACTAGAAATAATTCGAAATTTTGGAAAGCTTCTAGAGGAAAATAGGGTACATGGGTTTTGTCCAGATCCACATTTACATGTGAACTGTGAGGTAGAATTCACCCATCTCACATGTGTGGACCTCCAACTAAGGGGGAATGATTCTGTTAAAATTAGTGAAAATATCAAACTTCCAACTTGCACCTCGATTTTCGTGCATATGACATCATATCTAGAAATTCTACGAAATGGGTTTTGTCTAGAATATGGAAAATTGAGTAAAGAGAGGGTATTTTTTCAAAATTAGAATTTGTTTGGAAGATATGGGTGGGGGCCTAACTTGAATCTGCCCAAATTGCAATAAAACCCAGATTTTTGAGGATTTTATCTAAAATGTAATATTTGAAATTTGAGCATTGGGATTCAGTCCCATCCACTCCTCAATGATTATTCATGTATAAATAAGCCTCATAGAGCTATGATAAAGAGCCATTAGTTTCATGATTTTTTTGTAAGTAAGAGGTTTGTTTTTGTGGGGAAGTTTTAAGGAGTTAATTGCCATGTAAAAATAGAGTTTTTGATCGAAAAGGAGAATTGACTGTTGTTGATTCACTGTGCATCTTCTTCACTTGAGCTGATTGTATTTTAAGCAGGGTTATTCAGCATGGGAAGGGCCCCTCATTCTGAGTAATACCCTGCTACCCTATTTTACTCTCATAGATTAGATTGCTTGTGTTTATTTTTGTATAAATTTCATTTCTAGTTTAGTTATCTTGTTGATTTGCATTCAATTTTTGTAGAGCTGCAAGTTTAGTTTCAAGTTAGCATATACATATTAGCACATACTTAGGAATGATTCTTCAGTTGGTGTAATAGTGTTTTGTTTCTACAATTTCATTTCACATTGTTTTCTCATTCCACCATTGGATATTGAAGTGTCTCATTACCATTCCATTCATTAATATTCATTTGTAAAATTATGCTTGGAAATCCAATAAAACAATATACAAGAAATTGTCCTAATACCATTGCACCATCTTCTTACACTCTTATTTCTTTTACTGTTTATGAGAAATTGTCAAATCTGCAATTCGAGTGAACATAATTGGATGAACGACTTTCATGAAGAATTGGGTGGAACACTTACAACATATTTAACATGTTTTGCACACTCTACGGTAGCACAATCTATATGCCAACTTGGAAAAATGTTCCTTCGGCATGGAAAAGGTCTAGTGCCTAGGATACATTGTTGATTTGCATGGTATGCATGTGGATCCAATTAAGATCCAATTCATTCATGAATGGCCAGCCCCAACCAAACTCACTGAGCTTCAGAGCTTCCTAGGCCTTTCCAATTTCTATCGCAGGTTCGTGTTGGGATTCTCCCATATTGCATGGGCTCTCATCCAAGTAACTAGGGGTGGTGGTAAGGCCAAATTTATGTGGGGCCTATCCCAAAAATAAGTGTTCGATGATATGAAGCATCACTTGTGCTCAACCCAGTGATTTCATTACTTGACTTGCAACAACCCTTTGAGATCAAGACAGGTGCTTCAAACTATGTTGTGGGTGCAGTCCTCACTCAGCACAACCACCTCATGGCCTATCATAGTGAGACACTATCATATGTATTACATAAGTACCCTACTTACGACAAATAAATGCACTCCATTGTGCAAGCCTGCTGCTAGTAGAGGAATTACATTCTCGGGAAGGAGACGATCATCTACATTGATCATAAGTCACTGTAGTTCATGTAGACACAAGAAAATTGTATAATGACCGCCATCAGAAGTGGTCCATATATTTGTAGCAGTTCCACCTCAACATCAAGTATAAAACATGAAGTGCCAATCGAGGCACTAATTGCCTCAAACAACCTCCAGTCGCGACACTCACCATGGTGCTATACTCTTGTGGCCACAAGACATCTGGATGGCCCCACCTCTATAAGATATATCTTGACTTCGCCAACACCTACCATATGTTGGGCGAAAACACAACTGTTACTAATTTCCATCTTCAGGACGATATGTTGTGCCATCTGGGCCATCTCTGTGTTCCATCAAGTGAGTGAGCGAAGTTGATTTTGGAAGCCCACTACAATCGGGTGGCATGACACTTCAGCGTGGAAAATACAGTGGCAGTGTTACAATGACATTTATACTAGTTGAAACTTCGATAGGATGTCAACAAGTATATCCAGTCTTGCACCGCCTGCACTATTGCCAAAACAACCACTAAGAAACAAGGCATGTACACTCCTCTTCCTACTCCTAACAGGCCCTGGGAATCCATATCAATGGGCTACATATAGGGCCTTTCATCCACCAAGTGGGGAAATGACTTTGTTTTTGTGGTTGATCACTTTTCCAAGATGGCGATTCTAGTCGCCTGCAAGAAGAGCATCACAACGGAGGCCAATGCGAAGCTCTTCTTTGAACGAGTGTGGGTAAAATTTTGGATCCCACAAACCATTATCTCAGATCGAGATAGTCATTTTCTCATCACCTTTTGGTAGAGCCTTTGGTCACTACTGGACACCAAGCTCACCAAATCCACTTCCTTCCACCTTCAGACAGATGGCCAAACCGAGGTCATCAACTGGATGATCATGCACATCTTGTGCATGTACAATTCCAAGCACCCCCACACATGGGATGAGAGTCTTCCCTATGTTCAACACAATTACAATAGATCCATACATATCTCAACCGACCACAACCACTTTCAGGTGGGGTTGAGATTTCAACCATTGGGTCCCATGGATGTTGCACTACCCCTTGCGACCACCCAGGAAGACTCGTCGCATGCTCCAAATGAAGATAACAAAGCCACCCAATTCATTGAGTGTATCCAGCACATCCATCAACAGGTTCAGGATATTTTACAGAAGTCCAATGCCAAGTACAAGCAACACCATGATCAAAACTGGGTGCCACACTAGTTCTAGGTGGGAGACAAAGTTTGGTTGCACTTGTAGAAAGAATTCCTTACAGGTCCTCATCGAAAGTTTCTTCCACTCTGTTATGGAACTTACACCGTCACCAAGGTTGTGGGTAAAAATTATTTTGAGCTCAACATTTTCCCCTTCCTTGGCTTTCACCCAATGTTCAATGTGGGCCTCCTTCGACCTTATTTTCCACCATTATTGGACACCTCGGAGATAGAATAATATTTGACACCAACAAATATCAACCATGACTACATGGAAAAAGAATCCACTGATCATATCGTGGACACATAGGTCAAGGGCACTCACCAATAGAGGATCCAACTTTATCGGGTTGTCAAAGCAGGGCAACTCCTGCACCAAGGAAAGTGGCTCACTAGGGGCCAAATTCAGTAGACATTTCCTCATTTGATGGGGGAACTCAACGCAATGGAGACCATTGTTTCCTAAGGGGGGAGGATTGATCCAAGAGGATCACGTTGGCTACCCACCTATTTCAACTGGATCAAAACAATTTTTTGGCAACTTACTATTTTTAGGAGTTTTTCGGGTCCCAAATTTTCAGGGCCATTTTGAGGGCCTAAACTATGTTTTTTCATGATCGATCACCTAAATTATAAAAACAATGTTTTATTTATCCTATTAAATGAATCTCATCATAAATACCTTTCCAACGAGCTATCATTCTCCCTAAATAGATATCGTATGCAAAAGTTATGACCCTGAGAAGTTGATGTACTAACTTACCCCAACAGGACCCACATGACTTTTGGCGCTTCATATCCTAGGGTTAGGTTTTTGGATGTCTAGGGTTTTGTCATTCATTTTTATTGTAAAAAGGACTTTAGAGCCTCATTTTACTCATCTTCTTGTGAATGAGCGTAGTTGTCACATCTCTTCTCAGAGATAAGCTACCACCATTCTAGCAAACTTGTTTTCAGTCTGCATTTTACAGTTTCAACATATTTCTTATTTAATAGAAGTCAAGTTTATTGTATCTATGTTATTATTCATTGTGCCTCTGTTTTAATATTATAATTATGTGTTTTCATTTCATTCTTCTCATAAATCCGGATCAAACATACTGTAACAAAAAAGTTAACAAAATAATACCAAAATGATGTATACCAATACATAAATATAAAAAACTAATTACCTTAATGAAGGTATCCCAGTCGTGAGTTTTTACCCCACCAAATTCACCTTTCTTCATTAAGATATTATTTATGTTTGAATCAAATGTTGTGAGAAATTTGATTTTCCTAATGACCTCTTTTACAACATTGCTTTGCTTCTTTGTAAATAACCATGAAATACTATCTCAATGTCCATCGCTATTTGAATGAATCGCATTTTTCATTGCATGATTGGCTTCGTGAATCTCACTACAAATGTCTTGGGAAGTTGTCACATTAATAGTGATCTAGTTGATATCTATGCCCCATCACCAATAGTAGAATCATTGAAGATGAAGATATTTGAGAGAGACGAAAAGATTAAAGAGCTCAACAATGAACTCTTGCAGAACCAAAAGACACAACATTTGGGATGTAATGCGGAGACACAAAAGTTGAAATCCAAAATTGTTGATTTGCAACAGAAATTACAGAGGACAACAATAATTGAGGTGGTGCCAATATTGTCTTCTAAATCAAGGAAACAATATTTGAGGGAACAAGAGATTGAGAATCAAGCACAAAAACTTAGGGGTCAATTGGATGAAGTTCGATCCCAACTGAAATTAAAAAATGAAGAACTTGAAATGAATAAAGAAGACAATGCCGAGAAGTATAAGACGAATGCATAAATGTTGAAAAAACAAGCATAAGATAAAAAATATTGCAAGAGACATTGAAAAATTGAGCAAAGAGAATTAAAGATCTAAAGAAACAATTACAACATGTGTCAGTTGCAGATCCAGAAAAATCGGAAGCCTCTACAACAACAAAGAGAGGCTCTGCATATTTTTCTTCATCTCAAGAGAAGGGCTTGTAGAAACCTCCCAAGCAACCCAGGGTAGTTACAAAATAGCATTGGTTTATATACTACCTACTCCATGTAATTACATCTAAAGATGTAATATATATATATATATATATATATATATATATATATATATATATATATATATATATATATATATATATATATATATCATTATTTCGACAGTTTATTGACAATGTATTTTATTTTATGAAATTAATGACATGCATGAGTGTGTATAGTTATTGAAATGTATGAGTGTGTATAGTTACATATCAAAACTTGTAATACTAATACTTTAAAAGTTACTTGATATTTAGTTAAACACGTACACAGCACCAGTCTCATCTTGTTTGCAAGATGTTGAAGTAATTTATCATAAGTAGTTTCTTGTACTTGACATTTTCATATAACAATGGTAATTGCATAGATTTGTCTTTCTTGTTATGAATATGAAGCATATATGTATCAAGTAGGAATATCTCTTGTAAAACAATAATTTTGCATGCAAATTTTAATACATACACAAGCTACAAATGCAACATTTTCCAAATTTCCTCCACAATGGTAATTTTCATACCATGACCA
>CBVK0100228656.1:0-24439 GCA_900067695.1 Picea abies
TTTTAGTAGGACAAGGTCTTCATCAGGTTCTTTCCTGTCTTTCTCGAACTGTTTTAACAATTGTCTTTGCTTTATATTCTTGATTCTTAGTCTGTCAATCTCTTTCAATGCACTGATTAGTTCTCCTTCCATGTCAACCACAGCTTCTTCATCATCCTCATTACTGCCTGTGCTTTGATTATCATAATTCTCTTTGGCCATAAGTGTGAAGTCATTTAGTTTATCTTCAATAGATGAATCATTATCCTCTTCATCTGAAGGATCATAATCATTGTTTGCACAAAGACTTTTCTTCTTAAAGTTATTCTCTTTAAAGAAATTTCTGTGTTTGTATTTCTCCTCATCATCACAAGTCTGATCCTTTCCTTTGTGGGGACATTTTTTTGCAAAATGACCTATCCTACCATAGTTAAAACATTTGAAGGGCAATTTTCCTTTGTATTTTCCTGATCCTTTCTTCAGTCTCTTCACAAATTTTGCTTCAATTTCATCGGGCTCAGAATCCTCAATCTTGTCTTCTTTAAATGATGCCTCTCTGGAGGTGGGTTTATCTTTAACTATTCTCATTTCATATGTAGTCAATGTTCTGAGAAGTTGGTCAAACTGCAAGGTTTTCAAATCATTAAGTTCTTCTATAGCAGAGACCTTCGGGTTGAACCTATCTAGGAGAGATCTCAAGATTTTTTGAACTAAAGAAGGTTCTCCAATTGTTTCACCAAGTGCCTTCATTGCATTTACCAATTCTTTATTCTCAGAAAGTATTTTCCAATAGTTTCATCTTCCTTCATCTTTAGCTGTTCAAACTGTATTCTATAGGTTTGAAGATTTGCATCCTTTACCTTCTCATTACCTTCATAACTGTTAATGAGTTTGTCCCACATTTCTTTAGCAATTCCTAGATGCATAACATTTACGAATTTTGCTTCTGCAAGCCCACTCAAGATAGCATTCATAGCCTTAGCGTTGAAGCTAAATTCTAGTTTGTCATCCTTATTAGCTAGAACAACTGGCTTTACATAACCAATCTCTACCACATCCCAGACATATGCACCTAAAGCCATTAGGTAGGTTCTCATTCTAACTTTCCAGAAGGCAAAGTTTGTTCCATTGAACATTCCTTCATGGCTTGACATGTTTAAGCTCTAGGATCTACCCTTAGATAAAAGGGGCCGGCTTTGATACCAATTATTGGACAACTGAGAGGGGGGGGGTGAATCAGTTGTTACTGAGCTTGAACAATTATGCTTATTTTAAAACTCTTTGCAGAGACACTGAATGATGATTACAATAATGCAGAGAAATAAACACAGGCACATTCAACATCAATCACATATATGAGAAACACAGAGACAGATATTTTCCAAGGAAACCCATATAGGGTAAAAACCTCTTTTTCTTTATATGATAAATAATAATTACATTCTTTACATTATCATACATATGAACACCAACTCATAATGAGGCTACAACCTCTGTTTAGCTAGTTGCAACTTGTTGAGAGCACCAACTCTTTGTTTTCTCTAGCACCAACTAGAAGGAAGCACCGACTCCTTGGTTTCTCTAGCACCAACTAGAAGGAAGCACCAACTCCCTGTGTTTGTCTAGCACCAACTAGAAGGAAGTACCAACTCCCTGTGTTCAAGTACCCACTTGAACCTTTGAGGACACCAGTCCTCCCTAGCTCCTCCCAACCACCCTGAAATATAAATCTTTGCTACTGAATTTATTACCGTGATATGATGTTCGATGATGGCTTACCTGACTTATCACTGTTCTGCTCCATTTCGTTGCTCTGTCTGCCTCATTGCCTTTCTTCTCAGATCACTTGTGCTGTCTATTCTTCTGCCTTTTAAGCTCTGTGCGCCATACCCATTCACTGCACAGATCCTCTTCCCTTGAATTCAGCTGCTGTACTCTCCTTCTTCTTCGCACATGAATCACCTTCACCAGCTAAATCACTGCCAACTCCAATAGCAACAACAACTCCCAACTCTTCTCTATACTGTGTATTTATAGCTTCTGTGCACCTTGTGCATGCAATGTTCACCATTCCTCTGCATGCTCCAACCACGCCAATCTCCTCCACCTCTCTAGTTCTTTGCGTGATCATCATCGTCACTCTTCAGCTTCTCTAGCCGTTTTCCCAAGTGTCTTCTAGTCCTCTGGCTGAAACCATCAGTGGTTTCTGATGGTTTCACTGGTGCATGCAATAGTAGCCCTGCGATCAATACTTGATCCAACGGTTCAGATCCAATCGAGATTTCATATATCGCGATTTTGACACTCTTGGAGTTCATAGTTTTAGTCACTTACAAATCCCGATCCCTGAAACTCTGATATAGAGCTTATCGGGATTGACTCCTTCTCTTCCTGTGACCAAGGGTTGTGACCACACCCTTATGCATAAGGTGCTTTCGCGATTTCACATATCGTAAATTCAGCTTTGTTTCTTTCGTCTCTCCATATTGTGATTCGTAAAACTCCGATGTGGAGTTTGATCAACGGTCCAGGTCTGATATTGACTGGACAGTCCAGATTCAATCGCGATTTCGCATTTCGCGAAATCGAGATTCTCGTTGCATTGTGTTCTTTGCCTCATCAATTCATGATTCCTGAAAATCCGATACAGGCTGTGATCAATGGTCCTGATCAACACTTGATCTAACGGCTCAGATCATTTCGCGATTTCGCATATCGTGAAATCGACATTCTTGATGCAATGAGTTCTTTGCCTCTCGAATTCGTGATCCGCGAAACTCCGATACATACTTGAATCAACGGTTTAGATGCGATATTTATTCAGCAGCTCCGATTAAATCGTGAAATCACTCATTGCAAAATCGGCATTCCTGATGTCAAGTGACTTTGTCATTTCAAAGTCCCGATCCCCGACGCCTCTCCATTGACTGGAATCAATGGTTCAGATTTAACCTTAATCCGACGGCTCAGATTACATCGTGATATCGCATATCGTGAAATCGGCATTCCTGATGTCAAGTGACTTTGTCATTTCAAAGTCCTGATCCCTGATACTCTGCTGACGTCACACGTGGTTTGACACATGTTAAATACTGCCACGTGTCACTCTGATTTGTGACTTACATGTGCCTAAAGTGTTGAATCTGCCTGACACCTGTCATTACCTAGTTGTGCCACGTGTCCCTAGCTGACGTGGTCTGCTATTGTGAGTTGGATTGACGGTCTAGATCACATATTGATCTAACAGTTCAGGTTCAGTCAGGATTTATTTCATCACGATTTCGGGGTTTCTGTTGTAATTGTTCACGGGACTCGTGAAACTCCGATTCCTGATTCTCCGATGAAGCCTCCTATCAAGCTTCTCCCAGTGGCGCCCGATCGCTGCCACGCGTCCTTCCAAATGGATGGTCCCGATTATGTCGAGATTTAGAGACTTTCAATGTCTCTGTTCTCACGACCTTGAGAACTCTGATCTCCCGAGGCTTATATCCCTCGCAGCTTCTGCAGATCTGACGGCTGTTAGCCTTTCGAGAAATTTGAATGGGATCCAACAGCTGTGGATCTATGTCTTCCTTCTCCTCTGCAAACTCCTGTATCTTGATCTTTGCCTTTGTTGCACACATTTTCTTCAACGCTGTTCCTCCTAAGCTTTCATGTCTGAATTCCCAAGGGATTTTTATCCTTCTTATCCTACCATCTCCATTGTTTTACTTGCCATCAATGACAAGCATACACTACTTGGTAAACATTTGCCAAAATGTAGTCACTTCATTGGTTATTATGACAATCGAATTGATAAGATCATCATGGTAATTTGGTTGATTGGAGAATTGGATTGAATGCACAATCGTTGTCTCTTACATTGTAATTGCTGAATTGTTAACCCAACATTAGTTTACAATTGATTATTGCTCAACGATGCTTCATGCATGATATGTGGGTATGTGTGGCGTTCCTACAACATGATAGGTTGAGTTAATAATTGTTGTGACTATGTGTTTTAAAATGGGAATATTTCAATCATGGTAATCATAGCATGGGCATACACCGTATATGTTATGGATATTATATTGATTTCACCATCAGAAATGGTCACGATTTTAAAAAAAATATGGTTTTGTTAAATTTTTGAGATGAGATCGGACATGTTGTTGTTGCCTCATTGTATTGGATTGATAGCCTAACATTGTGGATGTTTAAATTCAAGTAGTTAGACATGAAAGTCACAAAAATGATCTTGTGTTTTGTTAAGTGGTCAGTGTATCCCACAACATCGTATTAATTGAAATGGTAATTGTTGTCTGTGTGTTTAAATGGAAAATCATGATCTTTGCAATTAAAATATGGATTGTTATGTTTGAATGTCCATTATGTTTGTTTACTGAATATCATACATATTGACAGAGATAAGCATGGGTGTTATGGAAGTATGGTCTTATTACAATTTAATTGTTGATGGAAAGTGGTTGATGAGTTGACATTGAACATAGTGGAAATAAGTGATTGTTTATTCATTTGGGGATTGTTTTAAAATATTAATTGGATAAATGAGAATAACAAATCTCCTCTACAGGTTGTTGTGGAATGCATATTGTCTTGTTTTGATGACACTGCATTAAATATTTGATTATGAACAGTGAGCAAGTTAATGCAAAGAATTTATTGAATTATACAAAGTAATTGGTCCTTTGATCATAATACTATTTGGTTGGTGTTGGACCTTTTTCATTTGATATATAATGGTTTTATGGATTACTTAATTAATTTTATGAACAATATCAACGTCTCTCTTTCCCTACCATTATTCCTCTTTTTTCTAATTACAACCCCCTCACCTTCCCACACCCATTTTCACTCCTTGTTCTTAAAATTTAATTATAGTTAAGAGAATTCTATATTGGAATAGTTTGAAATAACATTTTATTTTAATTGGAACATGGTTTTATATTCTTTGTTTTACATTATAGTTGATTTTGTGTTGTCTTTGAGGAGTAACCATGTTTCTTTTCCCTTTCATTTTATCATTTTTCGCTCAATACAAACCCCTCGCATATCCCATAACCTTTGTTCACCCCCTTCTCATCGACAACAGTTAAACAATTTGTATGGATTGGATTGCATGCGTCTGATATGTTCCTGAACCAAAATCTATTTCATATTTTTAAGGAGTTGTCATGTATGGTTGTTAAAGGGACTATTTGCTAATCAATCATGCATGAAGGAATGATTTTTTTCAGCCGAGGTAGCCACAACAGAGGAAACAGAGGGAGAGGTAATTGGAATAGAGGCCTAAGAAGGCTAATATTATCCATACACTTTGATGCTAACTCACAAGAGTTAGGCCAGTTATTTCAGGATTAATTTTTCAATTGGATTGGGCAAGGAGTGGTCCAACCTAGGCCTGAAAGGCCTCCCTTCCAAGCTCCACAAGCCCCTGGTATTCTGGCCTCCCTTCATGTCTCATTGCAACCTGAGGTTCCCAAAAATGACGGATGGCAAGAGATTGTCCACCCGACATTATCCCAACATCGTGGCTGGCCCAATTTTTTCTTTCCTTCTCCCCCGCTTATCAATCAGATTTCCCAAGATGCACCTGTCCACTCACCAGTTCAATCCTCTCATGCTAGAAAAATGTTTAAAACCAAGGCCCACCATTCCCCTGACAAAGGAAATACCACTACTGCCCCTTCGTCACCCTCCAATGACTCTGATAAATTTGTGTCTTCCCGGATGCATTTGAGGGACGATTGTTCTCACGTGATCAATGAGATTAGGCCTAAAGGCTCAATGCAGCAAAAGGAAAATTCAGAGAAATCAAAGGGTGGCAACAACAATCAAGGAAAGATTGCACATTAAAGTGGAAAATATGATTTTTGAGTTTTATTTTATTTATTGTTGATGATAGTTGACTTCAAAAGTTTTGGACAACATGATTTATTTGGATATATGAGTAATATATTTTTTAGAAATAATTTCAAATATCAATGAGATAAATTGTCAAATGTGAAAGTGTTGATGGGAGTCACAAGGAGGTGTGTTTTGCTTAGTTAAATAGTTATGTTATGATTGTTAAGAGCTAAAGGGAGTCACAAGGGGTCCCACCTACTAGTTATTATTTATTTAAAACCCTTATTATTATATATTAGTCTTTCCCCCTAAATAAAAAGTTGGTTGAGTTTTTAGTTAACTTAACTAATGAGGTAGTTCAACTACTTCAACCAATTCTAATTTTCTTAAAGGAAAAAGGAAAGGGAGGAACAAGAAGATGATAGAAGGAGAAGCATACTAAGGTTTGTTCATTGAGTTTATGTTGAGATAGTTCAGTTTTAATTCATTCATTAATTTATCACAAGCCTAATTATTTTTTACGATAACAGGGTCTTATTGTAGGCAACAAGATTCAGGGTTGAATTACATCATTCAGACACTTGTTTTTCAGAGCTGTTGACTATCTTTGATAGTTCGTGTAGACTTGTCTATTTGTGAATTAGTTTTCATGACTGACAAAGGCTATTGTGCAGAGTCGAGTGGGAAGCAATCTATGGCAAGTTGATCCAGCTTTTAGTGTTCAATTTTGATTTTTCTGTCAGAGGTCCTTTTATATGTTCCATCAGGGATGTCTAAGTTTGACTTTGGTCCGAACTTTCTTCACAATTTTTTTTAAAGAGAATGAGTCTTTAGTGAATTGGAATGAAATAAATGATTTATTTATGTCTCATCTGTATTGACTATCATCTTGGTGTCTTTGCTTTTGTCTCTACATTTATTTCAATAACTGTTATATTCAAAAAATCATATAAAAAATGAATTTTCCAGCAAGCTTTTATTTATAAAAAAGACTAGCCTAAGCACTTGTAATCAATACTTGTGAGTTAGGATATTAATTTTTATGGCTATAAATATAGGGTGATATTCCCGTCTATTTGTATTTATCCAAGCAGAATCTGAAAATGCTTGAGTAAGATTATTTCATATCTTTTCCTCAACATTTATTTGGCAACCATACTAGGGAGATCTTCAATATCTCTCTGGTTATTTTTTATACTCTATTTTCATTGATACATTTATTTTTCTGATATTAATTCTTTGATTGTTTTTTTTCTTAATGACTGTACCTATTACAAGGAAACCCAATATTGAGCTCAATCTTCAAGATCAAACCAAAATTTCTTTGAACCTGTTTAACACCATTTTAGACACTGCCAATACCCGTTTTGAGCTTAATCATTCATGGGAAAAAATTGAATGAGATATTAGTGCCCAAGAATGTTAGGAATCTAGACATAGACAACCTAGAAATCAACAATAACCTTCTTGTTTCTTCAGTTTTGGCCTTTCTTTCATGTCCTTAGACTCTCTTGTTTCTATAAGAGGAAGAGGCTTATCACCTAAAATTAATCCTATTGCTGAGATAGGAAGAAGGAACATTGTGTTATATACCCAACAAAGTGCTCTAAGGAGAACTTTGTTTGATTCATCTAATTAGTCTTTCTTTCCCTCATCTATCATCCATAAGATGGCATCTAGTGGTGGCTTTGGTGGCACTGGAAATGATTCCTCTTCTCTTTATTCATCTTCATCAATGATTGGTATCTTATATAACCACCATATCCCTATCCAATCTACCAAAAATTCCACCAAAGTCATTAAAAAGTATGGGCCTTTTCAGTTTGAAGAAGACGCCACAACCACACTATGGCATGTGTCCTCTCCTCTTAACCTAGCACCCACTACTAATCCACTTCCTAAATTCAAAGAAAATCTTCCTAGGTTTTTAGGAAATAACACTGTCACTACAAATGAACACCTGGTGGCATTTTCTAATGCTTGTCACAACATAGGAGCAAACAACAAGGATACTTGCATGCACTTATTCATCAATTCCTTGGAAGGAAAGGTTATGGCCGATTTCTTTGACCTTCCTCCTAAGATTCAGTCTACTTGGGAGGATTTAAGCTATTGGTTCTGATACACTTATAGGAAATCTAAAATCCTAGCTGAGAAGTTACGGGAATATAATAATTTTTCCTATAAGGATGGTGAGACCATCAAGTCTTTCAACTTGCATTTCACTAAGCTATACAATCAGATCCCTAAACGCATTCGAACTTAGAACCAAGCCACTTTCATGCATTACTACAATGCATTACCTTCCCCCTAACGTCATAGGCTTGAGGAAAAATCCATTGATAATCTCAGTTCCACTATGCATACTTGTTCATAATACGAAGAACATCATGAAAGAACAAGTTTTCCCCAGGGGGAATTAGTCAAACAGACAGACATGTCCTCCCTCTTAAAACTAGTAAAAGATATGAACAATCGTATGATATCGTACGAGCAAAAGGAGGTTGTCTCACCTCTCACCCATGCAACTTCATCCTCTTTTTCACCCCCCTTTACAATTCTAATTGAAAATAGCTATGTTGCCTCGAAGTTGGTGTAACTCCTGCAAGTAACACCACGAGGAAGCCACATGTGAGGTAAGGAAGAGTGCCAAAGATAAGATATTTGGTAAAAGACCAGAAACTAATATTTTTGTCCTAGATTTTTCAGAGCTATAAGATTTCATGATCATCAATACTAGGAACAAAGTATATGTCTCAAGGGAAAGTTTGATCCTCCCTATAATTCATCCAGATCGATCTCATCCTCACCTGCTGCTATTGTGCAGGTTCCTAAGGTTCCTGGAAGTCAAGGAAAAACTTCCCCTCTCCCCTCTTCCAAGTACAATATCTTGAATTAGTTGGCCAACATCAAAGAAGATGCAACCCTTCTGGACATGGTTGTCATCCCTGAGCAATAGATGCATCTGAAACAATTCATGGAAGGAAAAGATTCTGTTGTAGCTAATATTTCTGAAGAGGAAAATGAAGAGGATTCCTCTGTAAATAAAGTAGGTGTACATAACTTTAGATACCCTATAAAAAATCCCCCTTTTTACATTTTTGTAAATATTATGGATAATATTTACCACTGTTTCCTCATTGATGATGGTTTGGGCCCAAGTGTGATGTCGAATATTATTATGGAAGAGATAGGCTTGTCTTGTACAAATGAAAACGCTAGAAGCATGCTCTCCTATAATAGCCTACAACAAACAACTATAGGTGAGATTAAATATGTAACATTAGTTTTGTGTGCACACCCTGAAATAAGGACAACCCTTAGTATTCAGGTAATTGATATGCCAGTAAGAAATTACTCAATCATCTTGGGAAGATATTGGCAAGCCTTAACGGCTGGATACCTCTCACTCGACGGAACACATTTATCCATTCTTCGGAATGGTAAAAACATTATAGTCCTTAGAGAGGGAAGGATATCACCTTACATAAAGAGTGTCCCACAACCTAATGTAAACTATATCGAATAGGACCTAGGGGTGTATTCCATCTTCGTTGAGGAGGAGAACATTCCCATGGAACAAATTGATTTAGATGATGGTATGTGGCACATGCACTTTGATGGTTCATGCTCTAATGAAGGTAACAAAGTTGGCATTATCTTGATTTTTCCTGTAGGGAAAATCCATAACTTTTCTTGCAGATTAGAGTTCGCTTACACTAACAATGTCACTAAATTCAAAGCTTTATTATTAGGAATTTAAAATGCCTATAATCTTGGTTGTGGTCACCTTTCATTTTTTGAGGATTCTGCGCTTGTTGTGAACCTTGTACGTAAAATTTACTCTCCTATCAACAAGTTGATGAAACGATACACCCAAACTGTTTGGGTGCATATCTCAAACATTTTATCTTTCAAAATCACTCATGTTAGGAGGGAGTTAAACTCAATGGTTGATTGGTTAGCTATTTTTGCAGCCTCTCCTAATCAAAAACTTTTGGTGCACAGACCTGATTGTACTTTTCAATCTCTGTATCATCCACACATTCCTAACAATATAGAATCTTGGCAAGTCTTCCCTAACGATGACAGAATTTGTGTTGTCATTCAAAATGAACCTTTTAAGCCTAAGGAAATTATATCCATAGAAGATAAAAAGATTCCTAAAGGCTTGAATCGTCTCGAGAGTTCATTTTCATCAAGTGATGTAGGCAACAAAGAGAAATAGAAGGAAGAGGAGTCAAGAAGGAAGGTGGATAAAACTATCTCCTTGAATGTTGGGGAACTCGAATCTTCAAGGAATGTTGAAATTAGTGTCCAAAGTTCTGATAATGAAGAAACTAATTTTTCCAAGCTACTTGGTGGATTTCATGATGTTTTTTCTTGGTCTTATGAGGATCTTTGTGGTTTTGATCTTGGTCTTATACTGCATGTTGTCCCCATCAAGGAGGGCATGAAACCAATTAAGCAGAAACAAGGACCTATTAACTCTGCATTTAAAGAAACTCTTCAAAGAGAGTTGGAAAATTCCTTAAGGGATGGGATCATTTTTTCGGTCAAGTACTGTGAATGGGTTTCCAATTGGGGAATTGTTTCGAAGGTCACTGATCATGTTAGAACCTGCATTAATTTTCTCACTTTCAGCTAGGCTATTATGATAAATCCTTTTCCTCCCCTTAGTATGAAAATGATTCCTGATCATTTTTCCATTAAATTCGCTCACTTCCCCCTGTTGCATAATATTCCTGGTTATATCTTCTTGACATGTTGTTCTAGTCTATGAAACCATGAGTTCCGAGTTCTAAATCTGTTGAAAGAAAATTCCTTGTGGATTCGCCAGTTTGTTGATGATTAAAATCGCAATGAGGTTTTTTCCCGCAAAGTATTGCTAAAGATTATTATTTTAATCTAACAAGATAAATAATACTAGTAGGTGGGACCCCCTTTTGGATTCAGAGATCAGATCTAGTTCTTATTTCATGTTTATACTATTATTCAACATCTCTTACAGGGTTTTATATGATTGATGAAATCTTGATTTTATTGGTGATAAATAAGGCATATTAGGTGTTGGTTCCGATTATGACAAATGAATGATGGATAAGGCATGATGTGTGTTGTTTTGATTTCCCTAGGCTCTAATGTCATGTTAATATGGCCCATGTTATCCATTTTTATCCTTGCTATTTATTCCTGGATTCATTACTGTGACACTGCACAAGACATGTGTTAATAACAACACATAAGAAGCAATTGAAAAGAAATAAAAGCAATATAAACAAAATGCAAAAGGAAGAGATTAAAATATAGTAATATGCTACTCTACACACATTGAAATTAAAAGATCATTGTTAATTCTAGATAAGAAGTTGATAGTTATGCGATTTGTTGAGTTATATGAAACATGGTTGATATGTGTTATGGTATAAGTTGGAAAATGGATAATTATGATATGGGTGGCATGTTTGACAAGTGATGGATGCTAATTCCGATGCATGGTTTAATTGAATGTGTTAATGGGAGGTTGGTTGGCATGTACTAAGGAATTGAATGAGTGGGGGTGGAGGCAACATGCATTTACTGCACGTCACTCCTACTCCTTCCACTGGTTTCCACCCTAGTTGGGCCATTGTTCAACTATGTTTTGTTGTGGTTAGGCTCAAACTTTCAAGTGGAGGAAAAAACGCTTAGCCAAGCTCGCGTTTTAAGGTGCTTTTGGTTAGAGGTATGTCTTTTCTCCATCCATGAATCTGATCTGGTTATGAAATATATATTGGCTTGAAATGTATGGGTCTCTACTTTCCTTAAGTCTAGAAACTATGTAAGTCTGTGATATTTTTCTAGAATGAATCGTTGGTGTGGTTCTCATTGCAATAATGTTGAAGTCACAATGTTATTGTCATTATGAGTGTTATAAGCCATGAAGGCCCTCTGTCATCCTTATTGGTCTTGGTTGAAGGGTTTTTATTTGGTCCAGATTGGTTGGCCGTATGCACGCTTTCCTATCACCATACCATGTCATTTGTTGTTATGGGGTTTACTGGTTTTGAAACGCCTTGTTTCACTGCACATTGTTTCACTTGGGTATAGGTTTGTTCATGCTACTGATGGTTGCACAGTCGGTTATATTTCTTCTTCTCGGCTCTGTTTTCTCTCAACATTGTTAGTTGGTTGATTGGGAGAGCCACGAGGGTTATACCCTACATGATCTAAGAGTTGTTACAAGGCCAAAATGGAGCCTTTGCTCCTCTGTTCATAGTATCTCCTATCTCATGAACTATCATCCTGTCAGCGAAGTCATTGGTGGTATACCCTGTGTGTGCACCATTGGTCTTGGAGCTTCTCACCCGATGATGGGAGTCGAATCAAGTCTCCATGTGTTGGTCTACATAACAAACCCTTGATTTCTCAAGCCCAGGTTTTGATAGAGGGAATTGTGATGGCATGTCAGGTATAGTGTTGGTTGTTATGAGTTGTTGGGTATTGTCAACAGTGTTCAATTTATGGCTCGTCTCTGTTGATTATGTTGACATTGGTGTTGGTTGTGGTATTTAGCCACTGCATTGGTTGTTATGACAATCAAATTGATAAAATCATCATGGTAATTTGGTTGATTGGAGAATTGGGTTGAATGCACAGTAGTTGTCTCTTACATTGTAATTGTTGAATTCTTAACCCAACATTAGTTTACAATTGATTAATTCTCAGTGATGCTTCTTGCATGATGTGTGGTTATGTGTGGCGTTCCTACAACATGATAGGTTCAGTTAATAATTGTTGTGACTGTTTATTTTAAAATGGGAATATTTCAATTGTTGTAATCATAGCACAACCATCCACCATATATGTCATGGATATTATATTGATTGTGCCATCATAAAGGGTCATGAGTTTTTAAAAAACATAGTTTTGTTAAATTTGTGAGATGAGATCGGGCATGTTGTTGTTTCCTTGTTGTATTGGATTGATAGCACAACATTGTGGATGTTTAGATTCAAGTAGTTAGACATGACAGTCACAAAAATGATCTCATGTTTTGTTAAGTGATTTTTGTATCCCACATCGTCATATGAATTGAAATGGTAATTGATGTATGTGTGTTTAAATGGAAAATTAGAATCTTTGCAATTAAAATATGGATCGTTGTGTTTGAATGCCCATTATGTTTGTTTAATGAATAGCATACATCTTGACAGAGATAAGCACGAGTGTTGTGGAAGTATGGTATTATTACAATTTAATTGTTGATGGAAAGTGGTTGATGAGTTGACACTGAACAGAGTGGAAATAATTGACTAATTATTCATTTGGGAATTGTTTTAAAATATTAATTGGATAAATGAGAAGAACAAAGCTCCTCTACAGGTTGTTGTGGAATGCATATTGTCTTGCTTTGATGACACTGTGTTAAATATTTGATTATGAACAGTGAGAAATTTAATGCACAGAATTGATTGAATTATACACAGTAATTGATCATTTGATCACAGTACTATTTGGTTTGTGTTGGACCTTTTGCGTTTGATATATAATGGTTTTATGGATTACTTAATTAATTTTATGATCAATATCTTCTCTCTTTCCCTACCATTATTATGTTTTTCGCTAATTAAAACCCCCTCTCCTTCCCACATCCATTTTTCACTACCTGTTCTTAAAATTTAATTACAATTAAGAGAATTCTATATTGGAATAGTTTGAAATCGCATTTTCTTTTCATTGGAACACAATTTTATATTCTTTGGTTTACATTACAGTTGATTTATTTTTTCTTTGAGCAGTAACCATGTTTCTTTTTCCTCTCATTTTATCATTTTTCTCTCAATACAAACCCCTTGCATATCATAGAACCTTTGTTCACCCCATGCTCATCGACAACAGTTAAACAATTTGTATGGATTGGATTGCATGGGTCTGATATGTTGCTGAGCCAAAATCTATTTCATATTTTTGAGATGCCATGTATGGTTGTTAAAGGGACTATTTTCTAATCAATCATGCATGCAAGAATGAGATTTTTCAGCTGAGGTAGCCAAGGGAGAGGCAACCAAGGGAGAGATAATTGGAACAGAGTTCCAAGAAGGCCAAGATTCTCCATACACTTTGAAGTAGACTCACAAGAGTTAGGCCAGTTACTTCAAGATGGATTTTTCAATTGCATTGGGCAAGGAGTGGTCCAACCTAGGCCTGAAAGGCCTCCCTTCTAAGCTCCACAAGCCCCTGGTATTCCCGTGCCCCCTCATGTCTCATTAAAACCCTAGGTTCCCGAAAATGACGGATGGAAAGAGATTGTCCACCCAGTAGTATCCCAACATCGTGGCTGGCCCAATTTGTCCTTGCCTGCTCCCCCACCTATCAATCAGATTGCCCAAGATGCACCTGTCCACTCACCCATTCAATCCTCTCATGCTAGAAAAAGGTTGAAAATCGAGGCCCACCATGCCCCTGACAAAGGAAAAGCCATTGTTTTCCCTTCCTCACCCTCCAAAGGTTCTCATAAATATGTGTCTTCCCGAATGCATTTAAGGGATGATTGTTCTCACGTGATCAACGAGATTAGGCCTAAAGGATCAGCGTAGCCAAAGGAAAATTCAAAGAAATCAAAGGGTGACAAGAAAAATCAAGGAAAGATTGCATCTCAAAGTGGAAAATATGGTTTTTGAGTTTTATTTTATTTATTGTTGATGACAGTTGACTTCAGAAGTTTTGGACAACATGTTTTCTTTGGATATATGAGTAATATGTTTTTTGGAAACAATTTCAATTATCAATGAGATAAATTTTCAAATGAGAATGTGATGATGGGAGTCACAAGGAGGGGTGTTTTTCTTAATTAACTAGTTATATTATGATTGTTAAGAGCTAAAGGGAGTCACAAGGGGCCCCACCTACTAGTTATTATTTATTTAAAACCCTTATTATGATATATTAGTCTTCCTCCCTAACTAAAACGTTGGTTGAATTTTTAGTTAACTTAACTAATGAGGTAGTTCAATTACTTCAACCAATTCTAGTTTGCTTAAAGGCAAAAGGAAAGGGAGAAACAAGAAGAGAATAGAAGGAGAAGCATACTAAGGTTTTCTCTTTGAGTTTATGTTGAGATAATTTAGTTTTCATTCATTCCTTAATTTATCACAAGCCTAATTATTTTTTATGATAGGAGGGTCTTATTGTAGACAACAAGATTTAGGGATGAATTACATCCTTCAGACACTTGCTTTTCATAGGTGTTGATATATTTTTGATAGTCTATGTAGACTTGTCTGTGTGTGAATTAGTTTTCATTACTGACAAAGGATATTGTGCAGAGTCGAGTGGGAAGCAATATGTGGCAAGTTGATCCAACTTTTAGAGTTCCATTTTGATTTTTCTGTTAGAGGTCCTTTTGTATGTTCCATCGGAGATGTCTAAGTTTGACTTTGGTCTGAAATTTCTTCATGAAATTTTGTAAAGAGAATGACTCTTTGGTGAATTGGAATGAAATAAAAGATTTTTTTATGTCTCATCTGTCTTGATTATCATCTTGGTGTCTTTGCTTCTGTCTCTACATTTATTTCAGCAACTGTTATATTCAGAAAATCATATCAAAAATGAATTTTCCAGCAAGCTTTTGTTTATAAAAAGACTAGCCTAAGCACTTGTAATCAATACTTGTGAGTTAGGATATTAATTTTGATGACTAAAAACATAGGGTGATATTCTTGTCTATTTTTCTTTATCCAAGTAGAATTTGAAAATGCTTGAGTAATATTATTTCATATCTTTTCCTCAACATTTATTTGGCTACCATACTAGGGAGATCTTCAATATCTCTCTGGTTAATTTTTATACTCAATTTTCATCGATACATCTATTTTTTTTATATTGATTCTTTAACTGTTTTTTTTTCTTAATGACTGTACCTATTACAAGACAACCCAATATTGAGCTCAGTCTTCAAGATAAAACCAACATTTCTTTGAACCTGTTTAACACCATTTTAGACACTGTCAATACTCATGCTGAGATTAATCATTCATGGGTAGCAATTGAACGAGATATTAGTGCCCAAGAATGTTTGGAAGCTAGACATAGATAGACTAGAAATCAATAGTAACCTTCTTGTTTCTTCAGTTTTGGTCTTTCTTTCATGTCCTTAGACTCTCGTGTTTCTAGAAGAAAAAGAGGCTTATCACCTAAAATTAATCCTATTGTTGAGATAGGAATAAGGAACGTTGTGTTATCTACCCAACAAAGTTCTATAAGGAGAAATTTGTCTAATTCATCCAGTTCGTCTTTCTTTCCCTCATCTATCATCCATAAGATGACATATATTGGTGGCTCTGGTGGCATTGGAAGTTCTTCTTCTTCTCATTATTCATCTTTGTTCGTGATTGGTATCTCATATAGCCACCATATCCCTATCCAATCTACCAAAAATCCCACCAAAGTCATTAAAAAGTATGGGATTTTTTAGTTTCAAGATGACGTCACAACCACACCATGGCATGTATCCTCTCCTCTTAACTTAGCACCCGCTACTCATCCACTTCCTAAATTCAAAGAACATTTTCCTAGGTTTTCAGAAAATAACACAATCACTACAAACGAACACATGGTTGAATTTTGTAATGCTTGTCACAACATAGGAGCCAACGACAATGATACTTGCATGCCTTTATTCGTCAATTCCTTGGAAGGAAAGACTGCGATTGATTTCTTTGATCTTCCTCCTAAGATTCTGTCTACTTGGGAGGAGTTAATCTATTGGTTCAGATCCACTTATGGGCAATCTAAAATCCCATCCAAGAAGTTACCAAAATATAATAATGTCACCTATAAGGATGGTGAGACTATCAAGTCTTTCAACTTGTGTTTCACTAAGCTATACAATCAGATCCCTGAAATCATTCGACCTCAGAACCAATACTCTTTCATGCATTACTATTGTTATCACTCCAGAAAACTTTCCTAGGATGTAAGTCAGAGATGCCTGGTAACTTAATCTTTTTGGAAAGTATTTTCTCAATAATGGGTATGAGGTTGGATCAAGATGAATAGCTATCTTAATGGATTGTCTCACAAGACCGTCTAAGCTTATTCAATAGTGCAAGGCCTTCAAGAGCTATTATCATATAGGAGTGTATCAAATAGATGAGAAAATAATCAATTAACCAGAACATACATATATAAAACAATACATATGATGGGTCAAGAAAATAGTAAGGTTACTTATGATCCTTTGTTCACTAATCAAATGGTGAGATGACAGTCACCTATGGACTATGAAAATGCAGATAAAGAACATAGCTCAACTCATAAGCATAAAAATGAAAATGAAAAGAAGATCTGACAATATCAATGAAAGAAGCTCACATGATGAATATATTATAGAAAGAGTCTTTTCACAATATACAATAAGTGTAGTACTCAAAGTCGAACCCATTGTTCATCTTCTGTCTTCAGCTTTATAGTTTTAAAATATAGTTTTCAGATCCTAAAAGAGTGGATCAGATATGCTAAAGATAGAAAGTTAAAACTAAATTGCAAAAGATAAGGAATGATCCTCAAAATGAGGTCAATTCCACATTTCATGGTCTTCAGATGATGTAGAATCCTTGTGTAGTGAAGCTAAGCCTTACAAGGTTGTTTGATGACTCTTTATGGAAGATGAAATTCAAATTTCCTGAGCTGTGAACAAACCCCAATTTGTTGCCACTAAAATAGGTACCAAAACCAACTTGAATAGCTCTTCTAATCCTTATACATCAAAAATGGATCTTGAATCTGACTCTATAATTCAACATCTATCCATTACAAGTGTTTTCAAATGATTTGGATTAGTAAAACCTCAATCTATGCAAAATTTAGCTTTCTCTATCCAATGATAGGTTTTGGTGGTTATCATAGAGGAATTATGGTAGTATTAACCACCAAAAAGCTCTACTTTCGGTGGTTAATGAATAGTCGTCCTGTTCGCCTAAACCACCGAAAGCTTAACTTTTTCCAAAACTTCAAAATTGCAAAAATTGATTACCTTAATGCTTTGCTGAGTGTTCATGGTTATTTTGGTGATGCTCCTCCTCCTTTTACAGGGCCAGAAGCCTCAATCTGTTGTGTAGGAGGCTCTGTTTCCTTCTTTAAGGAAGTAGCCAATTATGCTAGGGTTTCTAACCCTGAATGATCCTGAGCTGGAGGTTGGGATTCTTTTATCTTTAGCCTTAGAAGTCTAAGCTTCTTGTACAACTTCATATTTTCTTTTATTAGCACCCTATTCCTGTCCTTGATTTTATCATGCTTTTCCTTGACATTTTGGTTAATGTTATAAAGTTCTACATTTCTTTCAGTCAACTCTGTATTTGTCTTTTTAATGACTCTTTCTAAAACTTCCATCTCATAGATATATTTTAGAATTTTATTGATTTTCTGAGTCCTGGATGCTTTAGGTTTGCTTGAAGAAGCTTTTTCTAATAGTTGACCGTGTTCACCTGGAGGAGTTGGTGAGGGAAAGTTGGAATAATCTTCTGCAACTTGCTCAGTCTGTTTGTCACCCTGTCTTTCTGATAACTCCTACTCTGTCTCTAAGTCACTATATGGTAAGTTCAGAGGGTTATCTCTTTCAGCAAGATCCTCGATTTGCTTACCCTCTATGCCAAAATTTAATTTCCTTTTAGTTCTTTTTCTTTTGGCAGAGGATGATTTTGTTGGCTCTCTTGGAGGTGAGATAGCCCTCCTTTTTCTTTGACTGCTCTTGGTGCATCATCACCTCTTCATATCAAATGTTTACTGTGAATACCCCAGGCTTAAAGAATGTTAAAACCTTTGTACTTGGCAGTGTGTTTTCTTTGAGGAACACAGTTTGTCATTTTTTGTTGCTTTGAACTTTCATCTTGAGACGCTGACACAGATCCCTTCCAGACCAAAACAATATAAAATGGAAAACTCTCTTGAACCTTGAATTCACACACTTTGACTGTCGAACTAAGAATAACACACTGAAAAGCACATTCTCAAGCCAAACAACTTCAAATGCATGAATCTTATCTAGAGTAATTCCTGCTTCAATCAAAACTTGCTCATAGGGCCCTTTTTAAATGTAGCAACACAAACCTGCATACCGGTATGGCCGATATCAACAAACACAAATTTCAATGGATCATTTTGTGGAAAATCTATTTTTAAATGCTGTAAGCTAGGACGATAGTCGTGGTCTCATGCATAAAGAAGAGAGGGTTCAGATGAGCAATGGTAGGAGCATCCAAGAATGATTTTCTTTGAACATCTATAATAAACTGGTATCCCAATAAAGAAATCAACGACCTCCATTTTGTTTTCTGTATACACATTCCTCCTCTGCAAAAGAAGAAAAATGCATTTTTCTTTTCCTTGACATCTGTCAAATGCTGAAAAGCCAAGCCATCTTCATTCTTAGGTCAGCTGCACATCGATCTAGGATTAGAAATTAACACCGGTTGATTCACATGGCATCTGCACATCGATTTGTTCATGGATTTTCTTCATGGCCTGATACCTGGAAATGGAGCTCCTTAAATGCTTGTACAAGCATACTTGATCCCTTCTATCTTTGCAGAATTTGGCAGTTGGCACCTGGTATTCATGTTATTTTACCTCAAACGACTTCTTCCCTGGATGATCCGATTTGCTGATAATGAGTTTGAAACCCTGCAACTTAAACTTTGATGATTAACAATCAAACCCTTAACACCTATAATCTGACTTGATTAGTGCTGAAATATCAAACCCTTTGATCCCCTAAAACTTGGCACTAATGCTCAGTTGTTTGGTTTGTTTTGAGTATTGTTGTGACATATGGACTCGGCGCTTGCTCCTAGCTTGTCAACCTGACATGTGTCTGAGAATTTCTTTTCATTTATTTGATGAATAGAATCCCATATATATCAGGACTATAGGTGATGAACTTTAGATATGCTAATATACACATCATTAAATCAATGAGGTGTGAATGGCTATGAAACTTGGCAATTGCACTGGGCTGATGTTGGTTGGACTGTTGTGATTTGAATTCAAGACTTATTGTTCATAAAATCGATGAGATATGTAGGAGATTAGTGTGGCTTGGTGTTTAGGATAGTTTAGGAAGAAACGATAAAAACTAGGGTTTAGGAGGCACTAAATTTTTTTGGAATGCAGGTTGGAGAAATCAATGGAATCTTGGTCTACAAAGATTTGGAGACAAAACAGTGGCCAAACATATTTAGAAATGGGCATATTAAATGAAACTTGAGAAGATACTCAAAAAATACTAGTGTATTTTTTATCGCTAACAACTACAATGCATAACCTTCCCCCTACCATCATATGCTTGAGGAAAAATCCATTGATAATCTCGGTTCTGCTCTGCATACTTGTTCATAATATGAAGAACAACTTGAAGGAACAGGTCTTCCCGAGGGAGAATTATTTAAACAAACAGACATGTCCACCCTCTTACAACTAGTACAAGATATGAACAATCATATGATAGTGTACGAGCGAAAAGAGACTATCTCACCTCTCACCCTTGGAGCTTCATCCTCTTCTGCACCCCCCTTTAGAAGTCTAATTGAAAATAATTTTCATCCTAAAGCTATCTTTCCTTGAATTTGGAGTAACTTCTGTGAGGAATACCACGAGGAAGCCACATGTGAGGTAAGGAAGAGTGCCATAGATACGATATTTGATAAAAGACCAAAAACTACTATCGCTCTCCTAGATTTTGTAGAGCCATAATATGTCATGATCATCAATACTAGAAACAAATCCTATGCTCCGAAGGGAAAGTTTGATCCTCCCCATAATTCTTCCAGCCCAATCCCATCCTCACCTGCTACTACTGTGTAGTTTCCTAAGGTTCCTAATAGTCAAGGAACAACTTCCCCTCTCCCCTCTTACAAGTACAATATATTGAATCAATTGGCCAACATCAAATCATATGCAACCCTTCTGGACATGGTTGTCATCCTTGAGTAGTAGATGCATCTGAAACAATTCATGGAAGGAAAATCTTCCATTGTAGCCAATCTTTTTGAAGAGGTAAATGAAGAGGATTCCTCTATAAATAAAGTAGGTGTACATAACTTTAGATACCCTATAAAAAAATCCCCCTTTTTACATTTCTGTAAAGATTATGGATAAGATTTCCCATTGTTGCCTCATTGATCGCGATTTGGGCCCAAGTGTGATGTCAAAGATTATTATGGAAGAGATAGGCTTGTCTTGTACAAATGAAAATGCTAGAAGCATGCTCTCCTATAATAGTCTAAAAAAAAACAAACATAGGTGATATTAAAGATGTAACCTTAGTTTTGTACGCACAACCTGAAATAAGGACAACCCTTAGTATTCAGGTAATTTATATGCCAATAAGAAATTACTCAATCATCTTGGGAAGATATTGGAAATCCTTAATGGATGGATACCTCTCACTCGACGAAGCATGTTTATCCATTCCTTAGAATGGTAAAAAAATTATAGTCCTTAGAGAGGGAAGGATATCACCTTACATAGAGAGTGTCCCACAACCTAATGTAAACTATATCGAAGAGGACCTAGGGGTGTATTCCATCTTCGCTAAGGAGGATAACATTTCCATGGAACAAAGTGATTTAGATGATGGTATGTGGCACATGCACTTTGATGGTTCATGCTCTAATGAAGGTAACAGAGATAGCATTATCTTGATTTCTCTTGTAGGTAAAATCCATAACATTTCTTACAGGTTAGAGTTCGCTTGCACTAACAGTGTCACTGAATTTGAAGATTTATTATTAGGCATTGAAAATGCCTATAATCTTGGTTGTGGTCACCTTTCAGTTTTTGGGGATTCCAAGCTTGTTGTGAACCTTGTACGTAAAATTTACTCTCCTAGCAACAAGTTGATGAAACGATACACCCAAACTGTTTGGGCGCTTATCTCGAACCTTTATTTTTCAACATCACTCATGTTAGGAGGGAGTTAAACTCAATGGATGATCAGTTAGTTGTTTTTGCAGCCTCTCCTAATCATAAAACTTTGGTGCACATACCTGATTGTACTTTTCAATCTCTGTATCGTCCACACATCCTTGACAATATAGAATCTTGGCAAGTCTTCCCTAACGATGAGAGAATTTGTGCTTTCATTCAAAATGAACCTTTTAATCCTAAGGAAATTATATCCATAGAAGATAACAAGATTCCTAAAGGATTGACTCCTCTAGAGAGTTCATTTTCATCAAGTGATGTAGGCAACAAAGAGAAATAGAAGGAAGAGGAGTCAAGAAGGAAGGTGGATAAAACCATCTCTTTGAACGTTGGGGCACTCGAATCTTCAAGGAATGTTGAAATCAGTGTCCAATGTTCCGATAATGAACAAATGAAGTTTTTCCAAGCTACTTGGTGGATTTCAAGATGTTTTTTCTTGGGCTTATGAGGATTTTTGTGGTTTTGATCCTGGTATTATACTACATGTTGTCCCCATAAAGTAGGGCATGAAACCAATTAAGCAGAAACAAGGACTTGTTAACTCTGCATTTAAAGCAACTCGTCAAAGAGAGTTGGAAAATTCCTTAAGGGATGGGATCATCTGTCTGGTCAAGTACCCTGAATGGATTTCCAATTGGGGACTTGTTTTGAAGGTCACTGATCATGTTAGAACCTGCATTAATTTTCACACATTCAACCAAGCTATTATGAGAAATCCTTTTCCTCCCCTCAATATGGAAATGATTCTGCAACAGGCTGTAAGGTCACAGATGAGGCCCGTTCTTGAAATTTTTTTGGGTTACAGTAAAATCAAGGGAAAAGGGGGAAATGTTCAAAAAACCATTCTTATCACTAATTGGGGTACCATGACTTATAAATTCCTATTTTCTGGGTTACCCGATGCAAGTACCACTTTTAAAAGACCTATACACACAAATCTTGATGAATTGATCAATATCCATATATACCTTGATGATCTAATTATATACATTAAGGGGATGATAATTGTAAATATGTTGAACCTGCATAGAATAGATCTAGCTAGAAAATACCAAACACATTTGCAGATAGAAATTGAGAAAGAAGAAGCAAGAGAGAAAAAATGGAAGAATTCTCATTAATCGTATTCCACACTCAAGAGTGAACAATTTACAATAGATATAGGATACATGAGTAACTAATGATCCATAGTGGTGTTCTAGAGTGATCTGGACACACACCAATAGTTACAGGAGTGAACTGCCACCTAGTTTAGTCTCTCAGGCAGTTACGGGAGTGCACTACCACCTAGTTGAGTTAACTAGTCAACTAGTCTTCAATTAACTGACTGAATAGAGAGTAGTGAGGAGTTAAATCAGGAAATCAAGGTTAATGCATCATTCTGGTGATGATCCCAAGGAAAGTGTGCATTATATGGTGATGATTCCAATGTTGCATGGTCACAAAACCAATGCAAGATCTAAACTCAACTCAACTAGTCAAACTGAAGTTTCAACTGAAAGAGAATATTCTCTAGGTGGAATTTTCTCCCCTAAAATATAGGAGACTGGATAATGACTAATTATGACTAATAAACAAAGAAAAACCTTAGGAAAAATAAATCCTAGGTGTGTGTGAAGTAACTCCAACACCCCCTTTGAACATAACTATGGTGAAAATAAAGAATGGGTCCCGTCAACGAGGCCATGTTAGGTACCCAAATACAAAAGATACACTGAAATAAACGAGGAAAGAGGGAAACCCCCCCCTCAAATTACAATGCATAAAAAAAAAAAAACGAGAAGGAACAAAAAACAGTTGCTAAGCAACCTTGTCCTTCACTCCAAGAAGACCTCGCAACTGTGGAAGTTTGTGCTTGTTGAAGATGTAGATGTCTGCATGGATCTGATGAAGTAGATGCATCGTTGATATTTCCACACATATCCACTTTCTCTTCTTATAATGAAAAATATCCAAATAAAGTTTGGATGAAATTTTGAAAACTGTGCGACCGTTTCTGGAAAAACGCTGAAATTTTGTTGATTTTAAAATGATCATAACTTCACTTCTAGGAATCCATTTCGAATGATTTATTTTTTTTAAAATTGGATATTTTCCCGAGAGAAATTCAAATATCCAATTTTTTCTGCAAATTGTGCTCATAAAATATCATAATTGATTCTTATGTACGTGGATCTCTTTTTGTCTCGTGAGATGCATGCATTGTGCTTGGAAAAGTATCTGCATGTGACTCCTGAGATGCATGCCATATATATTCCACATGAATTTCAGAAAAAAAACATGAAATGGAGTAGACATCATCTTCAAGTAATGGAATACAAATTTGTGCAAATACTTGTGTAGAAGACTCTTCAAAATAAGAGGCTTGATCTTCTAATGGTTTCTCTTCTGGCTCTATCTTTCCAATCCCTTGCATGCAATATTCACAATCTTCTTTATTCCAAAATAGAACCTCTAATATGGTCCATAATTCATTTGGAGCGAATTCTTGTGTGACATCACATACTTGGTGGTGAATTTTTGGAGAAATAGACATGCAGATAAATCCTATGGCCATATCTTGTCTATTGAGAAAGTCATTTTTCTCATTGGTAGAATTAGGCGTGAGATCGGAAGAGCGTCGTGTAGGGAAAGAGTGTAGATCTCGGTG
>CBVK0100228657.1:0-24430 GCA_900067695.1 Picea abies
ATTTAATTAATTAATTAAATCACTTTAATTAATTAATTAACCTTTTTACCTTTGAAAAGCTCCTTATCTCTCCTTGTGGATTCCCTGGCCACTGAAAGTCACTTCTAGCCATTCCATCCTGTAGTGTTTCTCCTCCCGATTCCAATGAGCTATTGCACTGAGAGGTTCCTCCAAGTAATGTGCCCAAAATGACCTCTTCAGTGAATTCCATTGACTTAGAGCTCAAAATAGTCAAAATCATGGAAATCGTCGAAATGCAACGAAACCAAAGCCAATCTATGCAGAATGGCTCATAATGATGGAATATGATCATCAATGCAAGATGGACCCCACAATGCCTCTCAAATACCCTTGTACTCGCTCTAGAACCCATCTGGCTACTCTGGTCATCACAAATCTCTGCCTTGTGATGATGTCCCAAAGTGGGGACATTACAATCTAGGGAGATCAGTTAGTGTTTGCACCTACTGATTTATCCAATAAAAAAATTGGTGACTCCACTAGGGAACGGATTGTTTCCTAGTTAGTCTATTTTCCCTTGCTTTGATTGCTTGATTTCTGATCTCTGAGTCTGTGGGAGATCCATCCAGACTCTTTGGATCTGAAAGTTCACTTAGAATCTTTGTCCTTTTTTCCAAATTCCTTTTGATTACAGACATTCCTGCACTTCACCTGTATACAGCCTGCGAAAAACTTTGATTTTCACAACTCACTATTTAAACCAGTGTGACATTTTGACACCCTACCCATTGCTAGAATGTGAAAACTGTTGATTTTCACACTATAATATACTGTTGAATTGCAAACTTGTTTGTTAAAAATTTTGGATTGGGTCTTGTTATATTTTAATGCCCAATTTTTCTTTGATTAGTTGGATTGAACTTTTGGAGCCTGTATTGATATGTTTACGGTCTGCTTGACATTCTTTGGGTTGATTTTAGCCATCTTTGCTTTGTTTGGTTTTGAAGGATTAGTCTCTTGCTTTGAGTGTCTTTCAATTAAAAAGTGTATGTTTTCTTTATAATTGTTTAGAGAAAGATCATATTTCTTCTGAATAGTTCTCTTTAAAAGAAAACTTTTAGTTTGGGTTTCTTTGTTTTAAGAAAGTTCATTATTGATGAGTTTTAAAATTTTGGGACATTGTGCATATGGGAATGATAAATGTTTTCTCCTTCTCGTAGCATAGATTTCATTGAAATGAAAAGATTGCATCTTCATCTCTTTGCATAACTTTCGAGTCGGTCAAAACACCATATTGTCCACACCATTTTTCCCTTTTTGAGTAACAACATCCTTAAAAATAAAGCGCTTATAAAAATTGATTAGACATTTTTATACTTTCTGGTAGAAAACCTACATTAGATTAGTTGCAGGGATTTGGAATAGGTGTGAAAGATAACTTTCCAAAGCTACAAACAAACATAGTATCTTGTGATAGGGAGAGTTCAATCCACTTACTTCATTTTGTCATGGAAAGCCCTTCTCACACAAGGGTCAATCACGAGGTCGCATTAAGACTGACATAGTTATTCACCCTACTTTGTTGGTCTTGGTGTAGCAATTGTGTGTATTATGGGGGTCACTTGAAGGTATACTCACAATTATGAGTGGAAGCCTTTTGATTTGACTTCAGGCTAGACACCCTGCCTTTGCATGTGGATCAGACTGTCGATTGTTTCCCTAGGCATCATTGTAGTAATTGGTAACCATAGTGGCCTATCTCTCTAGGTTCTTTACACAAGGTGATTGTGGAGGGTAAAGTCTTCACGATACCTAGAATCGATGTTGGCCAAACTCACTCGGGCTCCTTGGAGGGTATACCCATGATTATGTGTGGGAGCTTGCACTAATATGTAATTCCGTTAAGCAGGTCTTCAATGTAACTTTTCCACACGCTCTATCTCATCCCCTTCTTACATTGTTCCTGCAACATTGGATTTCCTCACTAACTAGTGCGTTCATTGTGAGAAGGTTTTGTTTTCTTTCTTTCTTACTAGATTTTTAGCGTGTGCTATTTTTTTTTCCCTAGAGGACTCTACATTGGATATTTATTTAATTACAACAGTTCCCGAAATGACCAATGAAGGAACCCCTGCTCTAGGGGAACCTTTTGTTTTTCCTTCTTATGGAAACATTGGCCCTCCTCATATTACTACTTTGAGCCTTCCAAGTCTCACAATTGGATTACCGATATGGTTGTTTTCCACTCAGGTAATCCCGAATGAAGTTAGTGCTTCATTCACAAACACTTCCCCCCAAGAGCATCAACCTCATGTTGATCCTTCACCTTCTTCACCAATAAGGTCTTCTTCACCTTCTTCTCTTGCAAGGTCGCCTTCTATTTCATCTTCTTCGTCAAGTGAAAGTTTTGAAGCTAGTAAACCGGTGAATAAGAAGAAGAAGAAAAGAAATATTAAGAAGAAGAAAGATAAACAAGGGTCAAAACCTCCAACCACTGTCAAACATATTAAAAAACAACCAATTACTGTTAATCATGTTGGGAGTGTTGATGATGTCAATATCACCCAAACCACTCATAATCCCAAGTGCCCTTGTAGTATTTGTAAGGGTAGCCATCTTCTTAAGGATTTCCCTGGTCTATCCAAGGTTATAGAAGTTTGGTCTACACACCCTCGCCAACCCCTGTCGTCAGCCTCTGAACAACATGTTGATGACCTCCCATCAACTAGTCAAGATACCCTTAGGAAGAAGAAAAGTAGAGTCAAGTTTCCTTGTAGGTTATGTAGAGGGAGTCATAAAACTCACCTTTCCCCTCGTATGGATGAAGCCTCGAAACTACTGGAGGACATGACTATTTCACAACCCCAAATTCTAGCTACTTATCGCAAGATTACTCTCGACCCACCTATAGTTGATGGAATGATCAATCCAACCCCTTTATCGGTCAATCTGGTTGATCATTTAGTCAATTTGGTCACATCCTTAGTTGAACCAGTTGAAAAAGTGGTCGATCCGATCCCATCCTTGATCGACCCCACTCTCCCATTAGAGAGTGACACCAAAGTGGTCGATCTGTTTCCACCTGTCGACCCCATTCTGCCCTTGGAGAATGAAACCCAAGTGGTCGATCTGATCTCTCCATCGGTCGATCCTACTCTCCTGCTAGAGAGTAAACCCAATACCACCCATGTTTTTCTCATTGATACAGACTCTGCCATGTCAGGGGGTATTCCTCCTTCTCCCGTGAAACCCCCTCCAAGAAATGAGGCCATCCTTTTTAATTAGGGTGTGATAACTGGACCCCATCTTCCCTCTCACATTCCTTTCCAAATTACTGTGTGAGTTTGTGGTTGGGACGTTCCTCAGACATTGATAGATGAAGGTGTGTCTGTTAGCATTTTGTCCTCTTTTTCTTAGCAAGCTTTGGGTTGTCCTCAGCTTACCCTGGTTACGCAGAATTTGTTATATTTTAACAGAAGAACCAGTCAAAATTTAGGGACCCTTCCTCAGTTTCCTATAACTTTGGGAGGGAAAAATGTCTTTATTGATGTCATGGTAGTCCAATACCCCTTGGATTTCTCTTTACTCCTTGGGCAAGATTATGTCTATGACATGAAAGCTATTGTGTCTACTCTTTTTCGTGTGATATCTTTCCCTCAAGATGGACGAGTTGTGACCGTTGATCAACTTTCATTCATTGATATCGACTAGATTGGCTCCCTAAATGGTTCTTATATGAAGACGGTATTGCCCCTGCCACAGGTCAATTATGTGGCATTGTCTACCATGGCTTCAACTTTTGGTGACTTAGATCTGGTAGTTGACATGGTTATCTCTTCGATAGGGTCTTTAGAGCTTGATCTCCTTACCCCTGTCGCAACCCTCAACATGTGTTCCTTCCAGAGTGTGTTCCTTTGGTCTAGTGAAGATCTCTTGGAAGCCATGACCGAGTTTTTTCCCTTGACATGGTGTCCTTCCGGAGCATTGTCCTGTTGGAATCCATGATCAAGAAGAGATTTCTGAGGATAGTTTTTTGCTTCTCTGAGGCAACCTCGTTAAAAAATGAAATAGAGGTATATGAGCATGATTTTCGGATTTCAATATCGTTAAAAAATGAAACCACTTACGAGGATAGTTTTTTCGTCTCTGTGGCCACCTCGTTAAAAAAACGAAACAGATGTTAAGAACATAGTTCTTATTTTTGTGCCAAGCTTGTTAAAAAATGAAATAGTTTTCCCCCTCTCTATTTGAGTCAATTCCTTGGTCTATTATTTGAAGATTCATTTCATTCTCCTTAGTAGTTGGATGAAATAAATCTTGGGGGGCATTTGCTTCCAGCCTCTGGACTTCATGCTGAAGTTGAGCTGCTAGCTTCTTAAGTTGGGGGCTAAGTACCAACCATGCGAATTTGTGGATAATGCGTTGGGAAGTTCAAGCATAGTTTTTACTTTGGTTCAAGCTTGTGTAAAAATGAAACCACCTACCTCAAGCATAGTTTCCTCTGGTTCAAGCTTGTGTAAAAATGAAACCAGGTTCAAGCATAGTTTTGTTTAGTTTTTAAGCTTGTGTAAAAATAAAATCTATCCCAAGCATAGTTTTGTTTTGTTTTAAATCTTGTGTAAAAATAAAAACAATCCCGAGCTTAGTCTTTATTCTTTCTCATGCTCATAAATACATGGGAATAAGTTACCGAGCTTAGTCTTTGTTCTTTCTCATGCTCGTAAATACATGAGAATAAGTTATTGATCTTAGTCTTTGTTCTTTCTTGTGCTCATAAATCAATGAGAATTTAATCGAGTATACTTTTATCACTTTTTCAGACTTGTAAAGGTTATACGAGAAATGAACCCCCTAGAGTTCTGTTGACGGGTGAAATTGACCACTCGTCAACTGGAGAAGTGGATCCAGTCCGGGGTTGTCTAAATAACCCAAGTCGTTTGGGATGATCCACCCCGACGGGTTTAGCGGCTCTGTTGGCTAATCTAAGTCCTAAGAAAACGAAAGAAAAACTAAACTAAAGAAACTAATATGAGTGAAAAAGAATAACTACAACGAACTATATACAATTCTAATATATATATATATATAAAGTTCATTAACTAATATTACAAAACAATAATTCTACTTAATTAAATGTTCATCTATCAACATAATTAAATCTTAATTATATATGTACAACACTTACAGAATACAAATTTTGATTTGAATTTGCAAAAATCATTGGTAAAATGTCTTATGACAGCGAAAGCATCATTTTTTATTTTTTATATCTTTTTTGTGAAAGAAGAGAAATGAAAACTAACTAAGTTGAGCAATTAAAATAATAATCCTAACTGTAAATATGAACTAAATGTCTATCTAAACTACTAAGAATTATCGAACTTATTAACTATTAAATTGCAAATAACAAACTAACCTAAAGTAACACTTCCTATTTGTCCTATGCACAATACTTGATTCATCTGTTTGATGGGAGTAAACCCGCACCAGATTTTCCACAAGATTCTTGTAAACAAGAAGCAGCAGTGCTCTTTGGATATAAATGACAGAACAAACACGACATAAAACTACAACAATCTTAAAGTTTACAAATCATCACATTTAGATAAATCCCTGTGCAAAGATCTATACAGAACAATTCATTTAATTAAGAAGATAAACCTTCTGTTAATTAAATTGAAACAGAGTAATTGCTGTACTAAAAATGAGATACATAAGATATGGACAAAATTTAAATCATAACGCATAAACCTGTAACAAGTCTTGATATCTAAAGTAGTCAATGACTTGATCACAAATTAAAATGCACAAAACTTGAACGAAAGTATGATAAATTGAAAGCTAAAGTTGTTACAAAAGATCCACTTCCATTCGAGTCTATATCATCATAAATCCATAGTCTTTGTTCTCCCAACAGTGATGGGTTCATTACAAAAATTAATGAGTATATAAAGGCCACAGGGTAAAACATCCCTGTGGGATTTATCAAAAATTGTTTACAAAAAAATCTCGGAACAATCTCCCAAGTCTCTATTTCTTCCTATGACTAACAACTTAAAACAAAACTATATCACCAAAAGCATGTTCTAAACTGCCACAGCATGTCCAATTTTCCATTGAAATTTGTATGTACCTGTAGGTGGACAAGAATAAACAAGTTTATATAACGTTTTATTTGTAAAATTAACAAAAATCTAATTTTTATGACTAGTTACAGAATCTCACGATTCTGTAGATGGTCATATTTACAAACAGAATCATTTTAAATCAATCCAAATGATAACAAAAATACATTCGAACTATTAAACAAATCCTTAATTACTAATTTAAAGCAAAGCAAATCATTCATGCTAGAAGTAACCAAATCTTTTATACCAATTTGAAACAAACGAAATTGTGTCCAATTAACCGAATGGTAACATGGATATATGCGATCTGTTGACCAACCTTTTTATTACCAATTTGAAACAGACAGAATCATTTTGACAATTCAAAACCAACGAAATCATTTTTTTTGAATCAATTTCAATCGAAACAGACTATAATTGATCAAACAAATCTTTCGTACTCACTTAACACAAACGCAATAGTTTAAGTCAATTCAGAACTTAGAAAAATCGTTGTTAAATCAAAACAAAACTAACAGAATTATATCAAACCAATATTTGATACTAATCCAACGCATACAAAAATGACTATGCTAATTCAAGGTGTGCAACATCATTTCTGAATCAAACCAAACATAAATAAATTGAACTAACTCAGGGCCAACACAATCGTTATACTAATTCAGAGAAATAAAATTGTATTAATCAAACATAGCTATATTCAACTTTAGAAAACAAATCTTTTGCACGTGATTCAAAACGACATCATTCTTGGTAGTTTGAAAATAACAGAATCGTTTTGAATCTATTCAAACAAACAGAACTAATTTGGAGGAAACACAATCGGCTAACCAAATCATTCAAAAATCGATGTTGAAATACATACCTTGGCTATAGAAAAATGATTCAGTCAGGATAACTTTGAGTTGACAAAGGCAGTAGCTGCCTCAACATTCCTGAAAACAATTGAACACGTAGTATTTTGCTTCTTCTCGTTGGCTTGTAGCCTGTCGTTTTCCTTTGAAAACACAGTAACCCATTCCTCCAATGATTTAATTTTAGATTGGAACAGAGGAACATCTGTTTAGTAATGTTCAAGCCAAGAATTGCATTGAGTACATGATGGTTGATCAGGCCTTGGCATTACAGGTGAGGGTTCTTTCAAGTTACCAGGGGTTCCATTGTGAAACTTAATTCCCGGGAAGTTAGGATCATCCTTGAGGCACGGGGGTAGGTTGGAAACGTAGTCATAGGGTTCTACAGAACAGAGGCCATGAGAGTAAGGGTATTCTTCGGTCAAAAATAATTCAATCTCAGAGTCTGAATCCTCGATCAAAACTATTGGATTCTGGTCTACGTTTTGTTTGGGCTTGTTCCGAGCACATCTAGATATCCATCGTGCATTCTTCTTTCCCTTACTATTGACACTAGTATCACCTTTGCCTTTCTTTCTTACAGGCCTCTTAACTGTCTTAGAATTGTCTTTAGCACACGGTTCGACCATGGTATCAGGTAGATCAATGTTGGGGCAGTTCTAGGGTTTGACAGGGGGTAGAAGGGTAGGAGGTGGCACGGCAGGCCCAACCAGGGTTTCAGTGACCACAACCTTATCCACTTGAACACACTCGGGAGTGGCAAAGCCATTACTTGATAGGAAGGCTTGCCAACAGTCACTACTAAGCTTCAAATGATCAACGATAATGATTTTGATCAAGCAGTGATGGAAAAGGCTACTATCATCCTTCTCATGCTTAAATCATTTGGACATTTTATACAAGCTGCGTAGGAGATAGTGAGGCATATTCAGAGGGTAGTCTAAAAAATTCATAAGCAACCTGAGATGATAAAGAAACACCAAACCATAACGACCTTTGCAAGTCATGAATTGATTAACAATTTCTAATAGATCATGCCACCTGGTCTTAAGGGTAGTGATAGGCATACCTCTATCACAACTAACAATCTTCCTCGATGTGAATAGGAGCGGCCATGGCACCTCATCTACTTTTGAATTCTTAAACCACCTCTGCCCTTTAGCTAGTAAGCCTGTAGCTGAGCTGAGGAATTCCTCATTTAGCTCGAGTTGGATATCCCCAAACTTAGCCCTACATTCATCGAATGTGAGGGAAAACTGTTGAGCAACCGTAAGGTTGAAACCCTCAAATTTTTGGATAAAAACTAGCTAGCCACATTTCTCCAGGTCTTCACGAGCATTGTCAAATAGCAGGAGCATTTGGATGCCATGAGGTTCTATGCACACCACAGGTTCCATAGGAGAGATCACACAGTGAGCCGGGTAAAGGGACAAGGGTTTGGACAGGGTATACACAGGACCGAAAGCTCAAAATTTTCCCCAAAACCAACAGAGGTAACCTGAGATACAAGGCAGACATTAATGCCTAAGTTTGCGAGGGTGGTGGAATGAAACAAACCCATGCAAAACATTCATATGGAATGTACAATCGACGGTGCTATGGAGATTCAAATCACTATTGGTGTGTGTTAAAAACAATGCCAATCAAACAACTATTGAAAACCATGATAAGTCAACCCAAATATTTGCACAAGCAATAGTGTTTGTATGATTTTAAAACCAAGCAATATTTTGAATTTAGCACCAAAGATTTGACCATAAAACTTAAGCGTTGTATGAACCATTGCACCAACAGGTCTAATCATAATGTTAATGCGTTCTCAACAAACCATTGCACCAAGGAATTTGATAAAAAACAATAAAACATCAAACCACCATTGTATCAAGGATTCAATCACAATCATTAGAATACCATCACAATCTCATAAAAATGAAGTCATCTTAACAATAACAAAAAGTGCCAAGTGAGTAAAGGTTTAGGTGTCTTGCCAACTGTGCGACTGTCATTGAGTTAGAAGTGAGATGACCACATAAACAAGAGTAACCATAATAATCCAGTGACGATTTTAATTCCATTGACATGACTTCGAACTCAAGGTTTTCATGCTTGCAGTTGTGAAAATGAGAACAAAAGGCAGGTGTGAAAATGTGCAAAACAATAGTGTTGTTTTATTTACAAGATTGTGATGAGAATCAAGGGTTCCAAAACACTTATGTAGGAAGCTTATAAGGATATGATAAAATTGCGAAATGGTTGCCAACAATGGCAACACACTAGTAGAAGCAGTTATCTCTGCCGAAAGAACAAATTCAGATCATGATAATGGGAATAATTCTAAGTCAAAAACAACCAGAAAATTGTTTAAACATCATCATTAATCAAATATTCTAGCAGTGTTTAAAGGATAAAAACTGATAACAGTCTTAATACAAGCGAGCCACGATATTAAAGATAAAATCTCCAATACTATTGACAGAGCCACTGCTGCCAGTAGGCATTCATAGCCTCGACAGGGTTGCCATTTAACCCACTTTGATATCCGTATCCTGCCAAGAAGTTCCAGATCAAAATAAAGGACATTTAAGGTCAAGAGATTTCATACTTACGAAATTTCATATACCCAACATTGCTTCGCTGCCAGCGGGCCTGTTCAATACCCCGGTGAAGTTGTATTGGAGTCATGCATGCATTTACCCGCTGCCAGCAGACCTGTTCAGCATCCTGGGGGGTTTACAAGCACTTCCCACAACTCTTTTTTGATTTGTTTAGTTTTTAAAGATATATAATTGAGCGGGGTGACGCTAAAAATTATGATATTTTAGACATATTTTTACAGACCTTGAAAGAATTTTTAAAACTGTCCTTCATTAAGATTCAGAGATGGTTTGCTTACAAAACTGACCTTCTAAGGTAGGGAGACATCTTCTGAGTTGTTCCCTTAAGGAACAGGGACAGTGTAAGAAGAAAAGGATGATCATGACAGGCTTCGCTTACAGATTGAAATCAATAAACTTCTTTCAAACAATAGGCTTTCCTTAACATGGATGTAAATTTCAGAAGCATATCACAATTGATGTTTAGACAACTTTTCAGCTGTCATTTCAGAGAAAGAATTTTCTGTTTTCTTTGTCTGGCCAGTTCATAATGCAGGTATGTGTATTTCAATAGCAAAAACTAGTAAGCATAAGGGAGAAATCAAAACACACCAGCGAAGAAGGATTTGAAAGAAAAGAAATCCAAACAACAAAAATAAAAAACAAATATGTACAGAAGGTGCATCTGAAAACCTCATGCCACAAATCCCTTGGGAGACTGAAAAGTAGGAAAATCTTGTTTGATGGGAAAGAAGTCTTACTCGTGGTACCTTGGGTCAGGGTTGACTCAGATTTATTTATCTCTTTACTTTCCATTTAAGATTTTCATGACAATACTGAGTTTTTGAAAATAAATGTTCAACTAAGAGTAAAGAGAAAAGGATCAAGGGGACTTCCCTGACAACAGACGTATTATGGTTCTCATGGTGCGCCCACTTGCATTCATGACTGCATTATTACAAAGAGAAATAGTGAGAAATAAAACTGAAAGAAAACCTATTCCTAAGCCTACCCTAACTATTGAACAAATCAGGATACTACGTGAAGTCACATTTCCAATGTAGCCATCGGAGTAACTCTAATCCTGCAATGGAAACAAGATCAAGCATCACTAATAAGAATGGTAACATATCAACAAATGACAGAAACATATCACACTTACCTTCATAATCATCATCTAAAAACAAAGTAAGCATGATCTTACCATTTCCTTGGATATTCTTGTTGTACGAATCCTCCATCCATTGTGCAATCTTGTCATGATAAGGGTCATATTGGCATGGGCGAGTGTAAGTAGGTTTGAAAAAATTGTCAGGATTACGAGGAATTGGAATAACCATCAACCAAGGTTGAAATTCCCCATCCTCCTGACGATTCTCTAAGTGTTCATTAATTTCTTCACATGGAGGATCTAAAAGAAACATGTCACGCCTACTTCCAAGATACTTGGGTAAAAAGAAAGCAAGCTCAACTTTGTCTTTATTATGAAATTTCTTTATATATGAATATTCAAGCCATCCTAAGATCCTATCACAAAAATGAGGATGCAAACCATGACTTTGATGAAATGAATATATCAATGGGAAACTCATCATATGAGGATTCGTGCAATCAATTAGATCATTGGTTTGAATGTTTCCTTCAATGAGATTGATCATTTCAAAATGTGAAGTATAAACATTAAGATTCGAGCTAAGCAAAGAACGAATATGAAACTTAGAATTTTTAATCTCCAAATATAATGCATTTCCTTTTTCAACAATAAACTGTGTAAAATCATCTTGCAACATGTCCTTTTCCCATGTGAGTGATGAAAGTGAACAAGCGTCAAATCCGGTTTTATCAATGTTATGCTCGGAATTAATTTCACCAAAATTTAGCATATCGAAAGGATATGATTGTGGCGGAAAAGAATAGGATGTTGTAGGTAAGGTGTCAGGTCCAACAGAGTCTAGGAAGAGATCATGATATAAAGAATAAAAGGAATCAGACATAAGCACGTGAAAAGAATCTCTTGAATTAACAATGGTATTCTCAAAAGATTTCTCTTCACCTTCCTTAAAACCCTTACTCTGTTTTGGTGACGAATACCTCAACATGATATGATCAGCTGGATTTTCCTTTTGTGTGATAGATAATTCAAAAATTATGTGACCAACATCTAGTCTTTCATGTGAACAAAGTGCATTTTGAGGATGAAGGTTTAAGGTTTCTTCTTCTAGTTGTATATCTTCTTCTCTAATCAGTTTCATAGGAGTACTAGAACATTCAAGATGATTTTCGTCACTTAAGTGTTCTTCAATGACTGATTTCAAATGTTGATTAGAGAATGAGTTAAAAGAATGAGGATATTCACCTTGAGCCAGAAAGGAATCTTCTTCCATACTATTCGAAGACTGAAAATACAATGATTCAAAGGAAAAACTAATTTGGTTGTCAATAAGTACCTGGTCAATAGTTTCTACCTCCCTAGCTTGTTCAACATTGTCGGAAGGATTTTTCTCTTCTTGTGAAGAAGATTGTTCTTGCAGTTGAGTGATAGAATTTGCAATTGGTTCTTCATTCGTGATTGAACATGACTGAATGGAAGGGATGGAAGAATCATAGAAGAGATTTAATGCCAATGACATGTCATTGAGATTAAATTTACAGAGGATATGATAGACTCTTGTCAAAAAGTCTTCGAAGATGAATCACCGTTGATTAGCGAAGTATGAAATTCTTCACATAATTGATCAAAATCATAAATTTCAAAAGCATTTAGAAACTCATCTACAAATTGAAACCAATAAAAAATGTGACATGCTGGAAAGGATTCAAACCAATGTTTGATTCGACCTCTAAAAGTAAAAGTGAAAAGTCTGCATCAAACTCCTAAATCTAAGATGTCATGTTTGATGCATTTGCACCAAAACTTGTTAAGGTGGTCTTTAGCAGATGTATTGCCTCCACCATCAAAGGTAAGTTTGGACAAGAGAGAGACTGTCTCGTTGGGAACATCAGGTAATGAGAAGTTGAAAGCATGTTCCAACATAGTGATTCGGGGATCCATGGGGGAAATTGAATACATTTAAAATAAAGGCTCCTACAAAGCCAACTTGTCATTCGACCCTCCTTCTAGCACCATTTGTTGATGGGAAAAATTGACCACTCATCAACTGGAGAAGTGGATCCAGTCTGAGGTTGTCTAAATAACCCAAGCCGTTTGGAATGATCCACCCTGACGGGTTTAGTAGCTCCGTTGGCCAATCTAAGTCCTAAGAAAATGAAAGAAAAAATAAACTAAAGAAACTAATCTGAGTGAAAAAGAATAACTACAACGAACTATATACAATTCTAAAATATATATACAAAGTTCATTAACTAATATTACAAAAAAATAATTCTACTTAATTAAATGTTCATCTATCAACAGAATTAAATCTTAGTTATATATGTACAACATTTACAGAATACAAATTTTGATCTGAATTTGTAAAAATCATTGGTAAAATATCTTATGATAGCGAAAGCATCATTTGATTTTTTATATCTTTTCTGTGAAAGAAGAGAAATGAAAACTAACTAAGTTGAGAAATTAAAATAATAATCCTAACTATAACTCTGAACTAAATATCTATCTAAACTACTGAGAATTCTCGAAATTATTAACTATTAAATTGCAAATAACAAACTAACCTGAAGTAACACTTCCTATTTGTCCTGTGCACAGTACTTGATTCAGCTGTTTGATGGGAGTAAACCCGCACCAGATTTTCCACAAGCTTCTTGTAAACAGGAAGCAACAGTGCTCTTTGGATACAAATGATAGAACAAACAAGACATAAAACTACAACAATCTTAAAGTTTACAAATCACCACATTTAGATAAATCCCTGTGCGAAGAACTGTATAGAACAATTCATTTAATTAAGAAGATAAACCTTCTGTTAATTAAATTGAAACAGAGTAATTGTTGTACTAAAAATGAGATACATAAGATATGGACAGAATTTAAATCATAACGCATAAACTTGTAATAAGTCTTGATATCTAAAGTAGTCAATCACTTGATCACAAATTAAAATGCACAAAACTTGAATGGAAGTATGATAAATTGAAAGCTAAAGCTGTTACAAAAGATCCACTTCCATTCGAGTCTATATCATCATAAATCCATAGTCTTTGTTCTCCAAACAGTGATGGGTTCATTAAAAAAATTAATGAGTATATAAAGGCCACAGGGTAAGACATCCCTGTGGGATTTATCAAAAATTGTTTACAAAAAAATATGGGAACAATCTCCCAAGTCTCTATTTCTGCTTATGACTAACAACTTAAAACAAAACTATATCACCAAAAGCACGTTCTAAACTACCATAGCATGTCCAATTTTCCATTGAAATTCTTATGTACATGTAGGTGGACAAGAATAAACAAGTTTAGATAACGTTTTATTTGTAAAATTAACAAAAATCTAATTTTTATGACTAGCTACAGAATCTCACGATTTTGTAGCTAGTCATATTTACAAACAGAATCATTTTAAATCAATCCAAATGATAAATGAAATACATTCAAACTATTAAACAAACCCTTAATTACTAATTTAAAGCAAAGCAAATCATTCACACTAGAAGTAACCAAATATTTTATGCCAATTTGAAACAAAAGAAATCGTGTCCAATTAACCCAATGGTAACAGGGATATATGCGATATGTCAACCAACCTTTTTATTACCAATTTGAAACATACAGAATCATTTTGACAATTCAAAACCAACGAAATCATTTTTTTGAATCAATTATAATTGAAACAGACTATAATCGATCAAACAAATCTTTCGTACTCACTTAACACAAACACAATAGTTTATGTCAATTTAGAACTTAACAAAATTGTTGTTAAATCAAAACAAAACTAACAGAATTATATCAAACCAATTTTTGATACTAATCCAATGCATACACAAACGACTATGCTAATTCAAGGCGTGCAACATCGTTTCTGAATCAAACCAAACAGAAATAAATCGAACTAACTCAGGGCCAACACAATCATTATACTAATTCAAGAGCAATAAAATCGTATTAATCAAACATAGCTATATTCGATTTTAGCAAACAAATCTTTTGTACATGATTCAAAATGACATCATTCTTGGTAGTTTGAAAATAACAGAATCGTTTTGAATCTATTCAAACAAACATAACTAATTTCGAGCAAACACAATCGGCTAACCAAATCATTCAAAAATCGATGTTGAAATACATACCTGGGCTGTAGAAAAATGATTCGGTCAGGATAACTTTGAGTTGACAAAGGAAGTAGCTGCCTCAACATTCATGAAAACAATTGAACCCGTAGTATTTTGCTTCTTCTCGTTGGCTTGTAGCCTGTCGTTTTCCTTTGACAACACAGTAACCCGTTCCTCCAATGATTTAATTTTAGATTGGAACAGAGGAACATTCGTGTAGTAACGTTCAAGCCAAGAATTGCATTGAGTACACAATGGTTGATCGGGCCTTCGCATTACAGGTGAGGGTTCTTTCAAGTTACCAGGGGTTCCATTGTGAAACTTAATTCCCGGGAAGTTAGGATCATCCTTGAGGCACGGGAGTAGGTTGGAAATGTAGTCATAGGGTTCTGTAGAACAGAGGCCATGAGAGTAAGGGTATTCTTCGGCCAAAAAGCATTCAATCTCAGAGTCTGAATCCTTGCTCAAAACTATTGGCTTCTGGTCTACGTTTTGTTTGGGCTTGTTCCGAGCACATCTAGATATCCATCGTGCATTCTTCTTTCCCTTACTATTGACACCAGTATCACCTTTTCCTTTCTTCCTTACAAGCCTCTTAACGGTCTTAGAATTGTCTTTAGCACATGGGTCGGCCATGGTATTGGGTAGGTCAATGTTGGGGTAGTTCGAGGGTTTTATAGGGGGTAGAAGGGTAGGAAGTGGCACGACAGGCCCAACCAGGGTTTCAGTGACCACAACCTTATCCACTTGAACACACTCGGGAGTGGAAAAGCCATTCCTTGATAGGAAGGCTTGCCAACAGTCACCACTAAGCTTCAAATGATGAACGATAATGATTTTGATCAAGTAGTGATGGAAAAGGCTGCTATCATCCTTCTCACGCTTACATCGTTTGGACATTTTATACAAGCTGCGTAGGAGATAGTGAGGCATATTCAGAGGGTAGTCTAAAAAATTCGTAAGCAAGCTGAGATGATAAAGAAGCACCAAACCATAACGACCTTAACAAGTCATGAAATGATTAACAATTGCTAATAGATCATGCCACCTGGTCTTAAGGGTAGTGACAGGCATACCTCTATCACAACTAACAATATTCCTCGATGTGAATAGGAGCGGCCATGGCACCTCGTCTACTTTTGAATTCTTAAACCACCTCTGCCCTTTAGCTGGTAAGCTTGTAGCTGAGCTAAGGAATTCCTCATTTAGCTTGAGTTGGATATCCCCAACCTTAGCCATGCATCTGTCGAATGTGAGGGAAAACTGTTGAGCGACTGTAAGGTTGAAACCCTCAAATTTTTGGATAAAAACTAGCCAGCCACTATTCTCCAGGTCTTCACGAGCATTGTTAAATAGCAGGAGCGTTTGGATGCCATGAGGTTCTATGCACACCACAAGTGCCATAGGAGAGAGCACACAGTGATCCGGGTAAAGGGACAAGGGTTTGGACAGGGTATACGCAAGACCGAAAGCTCAGAAATTTCCCCAAAACCAACAGAGGTAACCCAGGATACAAGGCAGGCATTAATGCCTAAGTGTTCAAGGGTGGTGGAAAGAAACAAACCCATGCAAAACATTCATATGGAATTTAAAATCGACGATGTTATGGAGATTCAAATCACTATTGGTGTGTGTTAAAAACAATGCCAATCAAACAACTATTGAAAACCATGATAAGTCGACCCAAATATTTGCACAAGAAATAGTGTTTGTATGATTTTAAAACCAAGCAATATTTCAAATTTAGCACCAAATATTTGACCATAAAACTTAAGCGTTGTATGAACCATTGCACCAACAGGTCTAATCATAATGTTAATGCGTTCTCAACAAACCATTGCACCAAGGAATTTGATCAAAAACAATAAAACATCAAACCATGATTGTATCAAGGATTCAATCACAATCATTAGAATACCATCACAATCTCATAAAAATGAAGTCATCTTAACAACAACAAAAAATGCCAAGTGAGTAAAGGTTTAGGTGTCTTGCCAATTGTGCGACTATCATTGAGTTAGAAGTGAGATGACCACATAAACAAGAGTAACCATAATAATCCAGTGACGATTTTAATTCCATTGACATGACTTCAAACTCAAGGTTTTCACGCTTGCAGTGGTGAAAATGAGAATAAAAGGTAGGTGTGCAAATGCACAAAATAATAGTGTTGTTTTATTTACAAGATTGCGATGAGAATCAAGGGTTCCAAAAAACTTGTGTAGGCAGCTTATAAGGATATGATAGAATTGCGAAATGGCTGCCAACAAGTTCCCTTTAAGATCTTTTTAGACTCTCTAAACATGAAAAGATTGTCGAGTGACCTTGTTCTTTTCACGCTCGTTAAAGTATTTGAAGAAAATTTCTGTTGAGCGATATTTCATCTCTTTTTCGGTCTCATCAGACTACGTTACGAAAAAGGAACTGGAAGAGTTCTCTTTAAGTGTTTTTTAGACTCTCAAAACATGAAAAACCCTCGAGTTTTCTATCTCTGGACTCGTTAAACAAACATCGAAAGGCCCATGTGCGACCAAACCACTCCTTCCTAGGGTTCGTTAAACATACTCTGAGGGACTCGTCCAAAGAATGAGCTTACATTACAAGCATATGTTATCCTCCTCAATCTTGCATAAAAATAAAGAGGTACTCACCATAAATGGTGGGGGAAAAATTGGGAAAGAAATGTGTCTAAACCTGTATTCTATGGAAGAGTCACTTTTGAACATGACATCCTTTCACTCACTTTGTTTCTAGGTTAGAATATCCACTTGTCTCCTGATCATACTCCTTTATAAGATTAAAAATTGGTTTTTGATCCCAGTTGTTGAGTCAGTGTTTCCAATACAATTGTCGTGTCGTCAATATGTTCAAAAGAGATGTTCAACACGAAAAGCCTTCTACTGCATCAGACATTTCCACAGTCCTTAAGCCTTCTATTACGTCGGACATTCCTAAGTTATTGGTTACCCTGATCTACATCAAATATTGTTAGTTGTTTCGTGTCATTGATGTGGGATACATTAAGGCCCTCCTGTGACAAGGCTTTTCCTATCGACTTCAACTCATTATCCAGGAATTAGACTTAGAAACTAACTGGTACCTTGGAACTTTCATTCCTCAATGGCCGGTTTCCTCACTTTCGACAATGGGTTTTCATTATCGACCCTTGAACGAGAGATTCCGTCGAGTGTTAGACCTCATCTCATAGATTCACATTTGTTGGAATGTACTAGTGTACCTTGGGAGTCATTGACATTAATGGTGATTTCCCTCGCACTTGTTAACGGTATACACTAATGACCGGTAATCAAGTGGTTTATACCATGTTCAACTTTGACACATGTATTCGCATGGTTAGATTTGTACTATAGAGTGGTGGAGATGAAGACCTTAGATCTTTTCTGACAGATTCAGGTTGCGTTGTAGTATTTTCAGTTTGTACTGTTGCATAGATCCACATTGTATGTCTCGTGGCTATGTTAAAATTTGAGTCTTTAACACATAGATCCACAATGTGTTTTTGGTGGCTATGTTCATATTTGAGTCATATTGGCATGGATCCATAGTGTATGTTTGGTGGCCATGACCTTTCTTACTTGACATGGATCTTCGCATGTCAGCATTTATGATTTGAGTCATTTGTATTCTAAGTATGGGAATGCCTACCTCAGTGATGATATATTATTGTATTGTATTTCATATGTTTGTTGGCAGGTTTCCGATCGACGTGTTCCTTGTTCCCTACACACACTCGACAAAGTATTTCAACTATCACTCTGTTCTAACTTCATACTTTGGGGGGCTCTTTGTTACACATTATTTTCGTCATCCCTATGAACATTAATGATGTAAACCTATATGTTGCCTTCAGAGGGATCAGTTACCTGAGTTCCTGAAGAAAGAAGGGAGAATAACTTTTCATAAGAAAAGAAGTTGCATTCTCTTTTGTAAAAACCCTATTAAAGAGGATGTTCGCAGGTTTATATATAGGCAGGGTGTGAAAATTCCTGATTTTCGCAAGCTGCACCATAGCTAGGTCGCGAAGTGTTGACAGGTTGCTATATAGGCAGGGTGAAAAAATGCTCATACATGGGAAAAATGAGAATCTTCTGGATGCTTCTATAAGGCGAAACTTCCATGGTAAGGTAGCATCCAAATGGTTTGGAACTTACTCACTTTCATGATTTAGTGGGATCATCCTAACCTCCTCACCTTATCCTCTTCAACTTATAAAAGGATAGGAGCTCCCATAGAGAAAGTTAGCTTTTGATTTTGGAGTTTGGATTGGATTGAGCTTTGGAGATTGTTAGCTTGGCTAGATGAGCCATTTTGTCAAGATAGATTGTGAATATTATCATATCTATGCTCTCAGAATTCTTGGAGTGGAAGTGTGTGGGGAACAAAGGACAGTTGGAAGGGAGCTTGCAACATCAAGGCCATGGTTGTAATCTCTCTTTCACATTTAATATGATACAGTAATACAATTCTTTCCTATAAATCTTTTTTTCTTTTATTGTATGATTCCTTGATCACATACATAGTTTTATATTGAGTTTATGCTATTACTATCACTTTGGTTGGTTGCGTTCTTTTGCAGGTTCATCATTGTATGAGCATTGGAATTAAGCTAGGATGGCGATGGTGAGAGGAAGCGGTGTTTAAATGGTATGTCACCTATCCCTCTTTAGTTAGTGAATTCAATATTTAAAAACTTAAGGAAAGCGTCATGTTTTGGTGTGTTTTGTTCTAGATCTAGGTGGATCTAGGGAGATCAGTTAGTGTCCACACCTACCAATTTATCCAATAAGACATGACATGGAATAACACTACTGGCTACTCTCCTTATCATCCAGTCTATGGAAAAGAACCCATATTTCCAATTGAATTTGAGGTCAAGACTCTAAGGATGACCCAAGAAATTGGAATGGATCTTACGGAGGCACATACACAATGCTTACAATGACTCAATGAGTTAGATGAATCACACATGTTTTCCCTGTAGTGAATAGTTTTTATTCAACAACAGAGAGCTATCTGGAATGATAAACATATCAAGAAGAAATCCTTTCAGAAAGGTGATAGGGCGCTTCTCTATGACTCTGAATTTCAGGATTTTCCTGGAAAATTACAGACAAGGTGGGTGGGACCATACGAAATCAATGAAGTTCATGACAATGGAACTGTTACTTTAGTTACCATCGATGAGTCTGGTTCTCTCTTTTTGGTAAATGGACATCGACTATGAATCAACCATCAACCACTTTCAAAATAATCCTTTTTCCAAGAAGTAAGTGAGGATCCCACTGTTTAGATTTTAGCTGTCTAGGAAGGTAACTTAGCAGCTTCAACTTCATAAAATTGTGATTTTTACTAGCACTGTACATATTGTATATAGTTTTCTTTAAAGATTTGATTGATTTTTTAGTTTCTTTTACTTCCTAGGAAATTTATTATAATACAATTGGGAGAACAAAATCCAGAAAAGATGATTGTAATGAATATAATTAACACTCTTTTATGTTCCTTGCTCCTATTTCACTTTGAAAAACCCATCGAATATAAACCATGTTTTCACATAAGATGAATATGTCACGTTCCACAACAAAAATCGGGTGACTGTAATGAATGCGTGACATTAAAAAACCATCCAATAATTCAATTATTGAATAAACCTACCCATAAAAATTGAATGAATTTAGTTGATGACTAATCAATCCTAGATTCACTAAAACAAAAATGTTTGTGGGAGGTTTCCAATCACTCAATTAGATGGTTAAAATTTGAACATCATCATTGTCATTCATTTGAAACAGAACAATTGTTGTTCCCTTTGTGCATAGTACCATTCATTTGAACATAACAACTATTGTTCCCTCCGTGCGATTGTTGTTCGCTTTGCATGTAGTTGACGTTCATTTGAATGGAACAACTATCATTCAATTCATCGGATTGTTGTTCCCATCATGGGTAGTGTCACCCATTTGAAAGTAATGACTGTCGTTCCCTTTGTTACAACTGATGTTCCCTTTATCGTGATTACTATTCCTTTTCTGGATAGTGTTTTTCATTCGAAAGAAACAATTGTTGTTCCTTCTATAGTTTTCCCTTCTTGTTTCTCCTTTCTCTCAAAATTCACGATTCTTTTCTCATGAACAAGCATGCCATTATTACGTTAGCCACTCCTATGGGTATGACCTTCACTAATTAATTTTCACCAACATCACTTCTAATTATCATAGTAATGATTTGTCATTTTTTGTGGACTACCTAACATACCTTATCGAATTGTTTTTGGATTAATTTCTTCGAATTATCTTAAATATTGTTCATAATCCTTAACCACCATAATTCCTTTCTTTCCCCTATATATATACATATACTTGAATGATAATTTTCATTCATATCATAATAAGGAGTCTAAAGCACATTTTTACTTGGCATTCTTACACTTCTTACGCCATCCCTCAATCTTAAGGAGTAGATGAGCCTCCCTTAAAAAGAAAAAAAAAATGATCGAAACAGAAATTAAATATAAGTAAAGAAATAAACTTCTCCCACAAAGGATAGGGGGTCTCATCGCGAGCCAACCTACCATGATCATCAGATAATAACATAAGTGATATTCCCACTATGGCTACCACACTAGGGCAATGGACTTTGGCATTTTTTCGTCAAAGGACGAAAGGTCTCATCACGAGCCAACTTTTTCACTTAGGTTATGATCTAGTGAGTGGAATTATCATTATCTAGCTATCAAACTAGGATAATGTTCTTTTTGGGAAAAGACAATTCAAACTATTTATTAAGGATACATGCTCATCTATGGGTTAAAAGACAACCCTGTCGAGCCTATGGACGCATGATGGCAGTAGTGGATCTACTTGTGGTATCGAAGTTTACCTTAAATACACCAAGTTTTTTGTGTGTTCCTAGACTTCCTTTCCTAACAAAGAGGCTATCGTTCCAGTTATATCCAATAACAAGGAAAAGTAACAACGTTATGACTTGTGGAATATTTCTAAACACGCGAACAAATTTAAAATTACTCGAAATATTTTTCCTTAAATGTTTTTTGAACATAGGTATGTAAATTTGAATTTCCCACAAAAGAGTGACTATTGTTCATGATTATCATTAAAGTTCTTTTGAAGGTTATTTATGATTGTTCTCCCAGCAGTGACGATGGCATAGTAATTACCCCTCACTTGAACTACCTGTCATCATTACACTCACACATATCGATGATCGAGGTCGACCTTTTCATTTATGAGGGGGCAGATATTCTACACATCTATCAATAGATCGTAATGATTGAAATAAATGGGAAAAATCACATTTTTATATACATTTGTTGTTCTATGATATTCACTATTTCTAGTGATATTGTCTCAAAAGCTGGTCAAACTAAGCTGTAGCCGGGAATGATATTTGTCCTCATCTATTCACATAAAACATGAGCGGATAAAGTGTATGACATCGAGAGCCCACATTGTTGCATTTAACCGAACAGGAAACAAAAATTTAACTTCATCTGGGGTGGACATAATATTTCAACAGATTGCAGGGATATGATGCAAATATCACGCTAGCATTTTTCCAGAACTTGCAGAGAGGATTATCCATGATCCAAGACATACAAATTCCGGTCACCGAGGAAATTATAGTGAAGGTTACAGGCCTCCCCAATGAATGCATACAGAGGACTGGGAAGTATACAACACTCAAGGAGGGTATGGAATATTTCGTTGAACCTGGAGAATAAATTGATAAAAAAGGGAAGGGACTCAACCCCACCACTCTCAGCGAGCCATGAAGGGAGCTAGTAGGAGTAATACAAAGGTATATCACATGTGATGAGAGGTATGATGTGGTGAGGCCTCACCACCTCAAATTGTTAGTAGCACTAAAACAAAGGTTAGTAATAAATTTGACATTCTTTTTAAATGCCATGCTACATGAAGTTGCCGCAAGGACTCAGAAGGCTAAAGAACCTGTCACTATACTTAGTCACCATGGAATAGTAAAGTTAATAGTAAATAGGGCCTTGAGACAAACTCAAATAACTTGGAGAGATTTAATCAAGGTTGATCGACCCCTACAAATCGAAAATCCCTAAATCCACCAAGAAATTCACTCACAGGGAATTGAGACAACTCAGGAAGAAGGAGGCAGTGCCCAAGTTGAAACTCCACTACCCCAGCCATAAATTAAAACTCCACTACCCCAGCCTAAAATTGAAGCAGGCCCCATCGTTGTTCCTGAAACCTCTATTGTGAAAATAAGAAGGGGTAAAAAGATAATTCAACTTGAAAACAGTCAGGAAGTTATGCAAACAGAACAACCCTCCCATGAAGATAGTTAAGAAAATGCATAGACAAAACAACTATTATTTGAAAACCTTACAGAACAGAACTTCAAAAGTTATGAGGTAGAGATGGATCAAGTACTGGGGAATTTAGGGACATCAATCACTGAAGACACAGACAGGTCTTCACCAAATTATTCTCACTCAAACCCTATCTTGAACCTTCCTAACATAGGGATGCCATCCCTCGAATATACAAAACATCCAAAAGCTCACATTGAGGTAAACAATCATGTAGAACAAATAGATCACCCAAAATAAACAGGGGAGAAGTCACCAACTGATCAAGGAGGGGAAGACCTTGAAATTCCCCACAAATAGAAAAGAACATGCAAAGGCCACAATAAAATCAAAAAATTGAAATAGGAGAACAAAATATTGAGGAAAAGGGTTAAAAAAATCAAAGTATTGAAACAAAAAGTTGGTAGAATCAAAGAAATAATTAGAGAATTAAGGAAATAGTTGGAGCAAGTTGATAAGTTCTATGAGAGGAAGAAATCCAAGAGGCCTAGAATACAATGAAGAGACCCACTTCCCAAGAGGATAGTCCACACCAATTCTGTTGGGGCACAAACAAAATTTCCTACTCCTTTGTAAAAAACAGAAATAGAAACTCAAATAGAGATTCCAACAATAGAAGAAACAACAATCCAAACTGAAGAAGTGCTTCTTACATATTTTCCTGCTCCTTTGGAGACAATTGATACCATGACCCGGACATATGCCCCAGCAAAAAAAGATATAGTTGTTCAGACTGAGGAAGCATTTCAGTCTCCTGAATAGGGTGCCATTATTAATAGGTTGGAGGCAGAGCTGGTGCAAACCCAACAGACCCTAACTCAATGCAAGAGTGAAATGGTAACAATGGCAGAACATCAGAAAGTTGCCAAACAACTTCAATCCATGTCAGCAACATAGAATGAGACTTTTGTTGAGATCAACAAAGCTCAAGGAAAGGTAAATAAAGTACATGGCCAATTAGATAAAGCTTTGGAGAAAGTCAAAGAGATTTTCTTTGTTTATTCTGATATAGTATCTTCCAGGGATCCTGCTACTAATTACACCTTATTTTTATTGGAACGTTATTTTTTGCTAAGAATAAAAGCTATTAGAGCAGGCAAACCTTTTGAGTTTAACACAATTCTTAAGTTTGTTTCATGTTTTAGAGAACAAGAGGAAGGAGTATAATACTTTATGTGTGAGCCATACCTTCACAACTTCATCCTAGGAGAAAACATAAAAGAGAACCCTAATCCTTTCATTGGGGACATATAGTTTCAAGCATTCTTGT
>CBVK0100228658.1:0-24429 GCA_900067695.1 Picea abies
AAACATGGTTTACAATGGGGCTCGGCCTTGGGGACACTACAAATACCACTAAGGGATTAGCCATGTTTCTATGGGACCGGTGTATAGATTTAGATGAGGAATATATTGAAGAGGTTTCCATGGGGGATACACAAGTCACCAAAGCTACACCTAAATATTACAACTTTCACAACGAAGAGGCAATACCCAACACTCCTCTCCCCTCACAAACCATCATTGCTCCCAGGAAAATATTTCCTCCACTCCTACTAAAAAACCAAGCACATCGACACCAACCAACAACAGTAAACCAAGCACCCCAACAACGACCAACAATAAACCCAATGCTTCACTTGTCAACAATAAACCTAGCACCTTACACGCAAGTAAAACACCAAGCAAATATGAAACCTGTGCTTTGGAATCCAATGTTATAGAAGATATGAAGAAGACCAAAGCTAACATCTCCTTGTATGATATTTGTGTGCTTCCCCAACAACGTGATCTCATTCTCGACACATTCAATCCCAACAAATCTCAGAATAAGATTGTTGTTGTGCTAAAATGAAGTTAGAAAGTGAAGCTAAAATTAAATCTGCTATAAATGTAGCTAGTATAGGATCACATTCTAGGTCCTAGGTTCCACCCTTTTTACTCACATTTGAGATATTTAATTTCAATGTGCAAAACTGTTTAGCGGATTTTGGTGCTTCATCTAATATCATGCCTTATTCAGTGTGCCAAAAAATAAACGTTGTCCCAAAAAAGAGTACTAAAAGGATCATATAGTTAGAAAAGTCAGATGTTAAGGTAAGAGGCGAACTCAAAGATGTGATGATTAGGCTAGCTTTAGATACTAGAGTCCATTAGGTCATTGATATTATTGTTAATATTTTGGAGGGCTATAGGTTATTGTTGAGTAGGGATTGGTCTGCAAAACTACAAGGCTATTTCTCCACAGATTGGACCCACTTGTGGCTTCCATATAAGGGTAAGCCAAACCATATTGGGGTGAAAAACAAAGCACATATGAAACATACGATAACAAAAATTGAAGGTAAGAATGAGTCCATTAGTTTTGCTCATACCACTTTAGGAAATTACTTTTTAGAGGCTAACAACAGTTGTTATGAAGCACAACCATCTACGATTCAAATAGACAAACAATCCAAACTACTTCACTATACTTGGGATGAAGCTAAGGATTTTAATATAGTAGAAGTAGGCTGTTTTTGTTTCACTAACTCTATCTTAGATACTAACATTTGGACTTTGTTTTTCGATGGCTCTAGGTCGCAGGAAGGAGATGGGGAAGGACGTATCCTCATAGATCATGATATGTGTAAGACTCGTATATCTTGTCGTTTATAGTTAAAATGTGTTAATAACACTTCTAAATATGAAGCTTTGGTCCAAGGCTTGAAGAAGGCCATCGACCTTAAGGTAAAAATCCTTTGAGTTTTTGGTGATTCATAAATAATTTTCAAACAGGTAAGAAACATTATTCACTGTTTGTCTCCCCATTTAAAAGGTTAACAACATGAGGTATGGAACTTGATTAATTCTTTCGATGCATTTAATATTATTGCTATACCTTGTTCTCAAAATTTTGTTTTAGATACTTTAATTGACACAACATCTAGGTTCATGCCCCTCATTCACGGTTTTACTATTGAAATCCTTTTTAGGCCTTCCAATTTGAACAACGTCACAAACTAGAGAGCATTCAATGATGATTCTCATATTATAGATTTCCTCACTAGTGCGGACATATTCCAAGATTCAATAACAAATGATGAAGTGCATGAACATAGTCTTCATGACTATTGGGATGAGGAAATCAAGATAAAAGCTAATTTCATAACTGTAGACTAAGTTCAGAACACCCATGAATCAAAAGACGAACAACTCCACTATGATGCACGCTCTGGTGAATCTAGGAACCCTTGAACAACCCAAGTTCATCAATCTAGGCACTTGTTATTCGTAGGTAGAGAAACACACCTTCATGCAATTTCTTAAGAAGTATCGGGATGTATTCGCTTGGATTGACGAAGACCTGAAGACATATGATACCCGCATTAGTCAACACAATATTCCTATCAAAGAAGGTGTCAAACCATTTCAGTAAAATATAAGGAAGATACATCAAAGTCTAGATTTCACTAAAGATTTTGTGTTGTACACGTTCTCTTCATATCATTCTCTTGCAACAATGCTAACTCAAAAGGACCAGCAAGGGAATGAATGTCCCATAGCATTCATGAGCAGTGGACTGCAAGGTGTTGAGATGAACTATCCAGTAGTGGACAAGCAAGTGTTTGTTGTTCACAAAGTTATTAAACATTTCAGACCTTATATACTAAAAACTCACACTAAGGTGATCGTCCCTCATTCAGAGGTTATATCTCTCTTTGTGTAGAGGGAACTGGGTGAAAGACGAGGAAAATAGATGACCTCTTTACATGAATATGACCTTGAATTCAAACCAATAACTATCATTAAAGGTCAAGGCATGTGTAAGCTAGCAACTAGGGCCATGGATTTTGAGGATCAAGAAGAAGAAGGATGGAAAGAAGAGTCAACACTATATACTCAACAATCTCCTTATGTTCCATCAATCTAGAATTTGTGGTATAATGACCTCAAACACTATCTTCATCATGGAACTACCCTTGATCATCTCAATGCCAAACAGAAAAGGGAACTAAGATTGAATTATGCACAATATCATCCTGTTCACAATATCTCGTTTAGAAAGAATTATGATGGAGTTCTTCTATGATGTCTCAAAAAAACAAGACACCAACAAAGTTCTTAAAGACTTGCATGACAAACTAGCTAGAGGTCATTTTTCTAGAGAGACCACGACCCACGAGATTTTAAGAGCTGGGTACTAATGGCCAATGGTATTCAAGGATGCACATGCTTACTCCCAGAACTGTGACATATGCCAAAATTTAGCTGGAAAAGAGAGAAAATAAGTTGTTCCACTTCAACCTGTTGTTGTTGAAGAGCCTTTTGAGCAGTGGGGATTGGACATAATTGGTGAGATCAACCCTTAATCATCTAGGAAACACACATATATTCTAATTCCCACTGATTATTTCACCCATTGGACAGAATTTGTACCATTAACCAAGGTAAATGATAAAGTGGTAATCAATTTTTTGGAACAACACATTATGACTAGGTTTGGAATACCTGCCACTCTTGTATTTGATAATGCTACATATTTTTCATCACGGAAATTGACTAAGTTTCTCTAGAGAAAGGGATCATTTTAAAATGTGCAGCCAACTATTACCCCTAGGGAAATGGCCTAGTTGAATCCACTAAAAAAAATCTAATGTGTATCCTTAAGTGAACTGTTGTTGACCAACAAAAGAACTGGCACAATGCATTGCCCAATGCCCTCTGGGTTGACCATGCTACTCCCAAAACATCCATAGGGATGTCTCCTTAGTTTCTTGTTTACAAGAAGGAAGCAATCCTCCCTTTGAATATCTACTTTCCTTCTCTTCAGCTCACCCAACAATCACACAAGAGAGAATTCCCTGTCATACAAAAACACATTAACACCTTGTTAAAACTAGAAGAGAGTCGCACCAAAGCTAAAACTAAATTTGAAGCTCACCAATAGACTATGAAATGTTGGTTTGATAAAATTATGCTAGTGAAAAAAGACTTTTAGGTTGGCGATCTGGTCCTCAAGTGGGACAAGCCACACGAAGAAAAAGGAAAACACACAAAGTTTCAACAATTGTGGTTGGGCCCTTTCATAATCAAGGAAAAGATTGGCCTAGGTACCTACCGATTAGAAAATATTGAAGGGGATGCAAACCTCCTCCCTGTTAATGGAAAAATTCTTAAGCATTACATTAGCTAGCCTTTGAGGCAACTTCTCGTTGTACATAAATAAAGAGTTGTTTTTCTCATCTTTCTACACACCAAGACCTTTCTAATGACCTAAAAATTGCCTCAATCAAAGCTCGTATGTGAAAGTTATACCTCCCGCAAGTTGACCTATCTTGTTGACTAACATGGTACGAGTGGATGCCATGTCAACCCTCATTACTGACACATGTGGGGATAGCCACATGTGGACTTTCAATAATAGTCTAGAAGGTACAAAACCTAACACTAATTGAGGTTTGACACATGCAAAAAACCTGACCCTAGACGACTATCCAACTATGCTAAATACTGGGCCGCTAGGAAGAGAAATGGTTCCATTCTTTTAGCATTGTACTTGTTCCATAGTTGAGAAAAGAATCTAGGAGTGGGATTTGAGATAATAATAGAGGATGAATTAGATTCTATAGAAACCATTTAGAGCACAATGTCATAGGCAACTCCATAGTGAGTGCCCCTTTCTTTGTATTTTCATTTTCATAATTGAAGAAAAGAGAGTGGAGGATAGGCCTCACCTTCTAGCTGGGTTTTCTCTTGTATTGGGTTTCCCAAGATACATCTTATTTTCAATGGTGTGGATGGTGTATTTATTTGTGTGTTATTTCATTTCATATTTCAATTATTTTCATAAATCCAAGCAATAAGCTTGTAATAATTAATTTGGGATCCAAGGAAATAATTGGCATAATCTAAGATTTCATAATATTTTAAGATCTATTGTGACAAACTATTCTAGTGGAATATCCACAATAGTTTACATATCATCTTGGGATTTTTTGAAGTGTTGGGTGAGGACTTTCTTAGGGTAGTGGAAGAAGTGAGAACTTTTGGTAAGGTTCTAGGCTCCTTTAGTTCGACCTTCATTGCAATTATTATAAAGCTCAATCAACTTGAGACCTTTGATGCTTTTAGACCTATTTCTCTATGCAAATGTATTTACAAGATAATGTCTAAGGTAATGGTAGTCATATTGAAATCATTGCTTTCTAAGTTCATCTCACTAGAACAATTTGGGTTCTTAGAAAGACGATAGGTCCACAAAGTAATTAGTTCCCCTCAAGAGGGACTCCACATAATTCATTCTAAAAATGTTCTTGCAATGGTGATCAAGTTGGACTTATCTAAAGCTTATGACAAGTATCTTAGCTCTATTTTAGATCATTCTTAATCCATATAGGGTTCAATTTACCCTTAGATAATTGGATGGTGGGTTATGTAACCTCTACTTCATATGCATTATTGACCCATGGTTTCAATGGTTTAGCCACTAGTTTCTTCAAACCTTCTAGAGGGTTAAGACAAGGTTGTCCCTTGTCTCCTTACTTATTTTTGTTGGTAGCAGGTCCATATTAGAATCGAAAAGAACACGAAATATTCAAGGGATTAGGATTGGAGGTGTTGAATCACTTACACATCTCTGATTTGTGGATGATGTCCTTTTATTCCATTATGGATCAGTGGGGGAGGGATGATATTTCAAGGAGATTCTACGATTTTATAATAAGGAAACTTGCACATAAATACACATTGAAAAATATGTAGTGGTTTTCAATGCAATTTAGGAGGAAGTGGTTCATACTTTATGGGATATCTTCCCTTTCAATCTATTTGATTTTTAAGATGGTATTAAGTATCTAGGATTTAAACTTAAACCAATTGGGTGTGGTAAAAAAGATTGGGATTGGATTCTCTTCAAAATTGAGAAGAGAATTACTTTCTGGTGTAACAAATGGCTCTCCAAGGGAGGACAATTGGTCTTAATTAAATTTATTTCAGAGGCCATCCCAGTTTATTGGCACTCTCTTGATCACATTATTAAAGGCATTTTGGAGAATATCGGAAGAAATTTCTACAATTTTCTTTGGAAAGGAAATTTGGACAAGGAAGGCACCCACTAAAGAGAGCCTCTTACAAAGGATAATAATTCAAAAATATAGAGCTCTAGGGATGATGTTGGATTGGATTCATAGAGGTAGGAAAAGTATTAAAAATGTCTCAAATCACTGGAAGGCATTAACACTATTGTTTCCCGTCCTAGGTGATTATTTGGCTTGGAAAATTGGAAATGACACTCAAAAAAGGGTGGGGGGAGATGTTATAGAAGGATGCGGGAACGATATACTTCTTCTAGCATATTTGATTCGGCTTCTACGAGAGATGGATAAGTTTTCCTTGAATCTACTAGGAAATCCTAATTCAACACCACTTTGGCATCAAGGTTGGATAAGTGCCTAGGAATTAAGGCTTGAAGGGGTTCACATACAATTTTGAAATGAATTTCTATCAAACTTGGAAGGGCTCATATAATACTTAAGGATGACCCTGGTGCTTTGGTTTGGGCCAAAAACAAGACGAGAGGACAATACATTGCAAAAGTTGGATATTGAGCTTATCAAGGAAATGATCTACAAGACTCAAAAAGGTGGTGGGGTAAAATTTTGAAGGTGAATGCTCTAATGAAGACTAAAATTTTCATGTAGCTATCCTTGACAAATAAGGTGCTTACCTAGGATATGCTTCAAAAAAGACAAAAGGAAGGGCCCAATATTCTCTTGTTGTGTGGGTAGGGAGTAGAGACTACTTCTCATTTGTTTGTTGATTGTACCTTTGTAAAACAAATTTGGAGGGATGTAACACCCCAGTTTTGAGTCCATACATTGACATTGTACTTGTATGTATATTATGAAAGGATAGAGTGCCTGTAAAGATGAAAGGTCAGAGAGCCTAGTAATGTAATACTTTGAATATCAATAATAAAAATGCATCGTTGGTTCCAAGACGAACAAGGAAATAGTTATAGGGGGCTATGATTCCACAAGAGAAAGGATAAAGGGGCTAATCCATTTTATTATATTGTATTCATCCATTTTGGATTAGTTAGGAAAAGTGGTTACGTGAGATTCTTGGGGAGGCCACAAAGTGCATTATTGCATGTAATTATATAAACCATGTTTTTGGTTATTGGGGGACTCCTCAATCATTCGACATTCATTGTTACTCACTCATTCTTGTTCATACTGGTTCTTGGTTTTTGGGGATGGAAACAAATTGTTGGAGGTAGAAATCCTTGCTAGTTGGATATAGGTATCTATTGGTTATTGTATCAAGAAATTAATGCTTGTGTGCATGAGAATGATGGCAGTTGTGAAAGAGCTATCCAAACTAAGAATCCCTAGAGTTTCCAACATTGAGATATATTGACCAGTAGCACTAGATCCCTGGAAAGAAGTGGAATAACATGAGGGACTGCATTGCAAAGAAGGGGGTTAATTTCTTTGAGTTGTACGTGTTAATGGGAAAAGAAAGTTGGTTAACTAGGATTTATTGTGTGGTTGAGTAAACTATGAGAGTTTGATAGTTGGCCGGTGTGTGAAACTTAGAGTGAGCCTAGGCACCCGTCCTTGTGGATTCATAGTCTCGGATCGGGGGTGGCCTTTTGTAGAGAGTTTATGTGAAATAGAGACTAAGGTTTGGTGGAACGTCCAACGTCTACAGCCAGTCAGTAAAGTTTTTTTTTCAAATATAAGTTCTCTCTATTTCTTGTAAATTATATTTTTTTTGTGTAATTATGTCTATGTTGTGTTTATAATATATTTTTTTATTGTTAATGTTGTGCATGGAATGAGAAACATTTCTTTATAGACATGGATATGGTTCTTTATGGTTGCATGTGTCTGCATCATCCTTCTTGTTTTATTTAATTTTATTGGTATCAGAAGTTCGAATTCACCCCAAAACATGAATTTTTGAGGTACTCGAGCATTGGGCATGTTACATATTGGTATCAAAGCGTCGATTTTAGCACTTGGGTTGTATTGGCCAACACATGGGATACAATTTAATTATTTGCATAGAGGTCGAGCCAGAGGGTGCATGGGTGGCCGAAGGACATTTCTTCAAAATATATTTTTTTTAGAATTTTGGAAAAAATAGTATTTTTCCATATAGAGACATTAGTGATGACATGGAGGCCACATGGCAGTGGTGACGTGGACTGCCATGATGGAAGGTCCATGGTGGAAGGGCCATGATAGCAGGTCCACGGTTGAAATTCTACGGTTGCGGAACACAGTGGCAAGGTGGTAAGCTGTGGTGGCGGACTCCATGCCATAAGTGGCATCATGCCTTTTGGAGGGTAGTTTCAGAATGTTGCAAAAGCCCCTGAAAATAGTGGGAGGACGACACATAGTTAGAGGGTGGTATGGTGGTGTCAATATGTTTGATACCATTAACATCCCTCCACCTAAAATCGTCGAGATCAACCTCAGTCATTGATCGTCCTTTGATCTCCATCATCTTATCTAAGGAGTGTGCATGTTGTGCGCCTGGAGGAAAAGGTAAGGGATGGGACCTGTTGGTAGCATGAGAGAATTAGAGGGTGCCTTATGGAAGCCAGTATGTTTGGGGTCTTGAATTTAATAAATAATGAGTTGAAGCGTAAAGGTAAAATGAAAAAGGGTAAGGAAATAAAGATAAAGAAGAAGAAAGAGAAGGTGAGGGGTAAGGAAGAAAGGGGGATAATGATGGAGGTCTAAGGATAACAAGGCAGGGTCGGGGTGGCTAGAGGGGTGAAGTGGCATCCCCTTAGGGTTCCATGTGGACCCAAGGTGCCACATAATCAACCATGTCAACAAATGTTGCACATGGAGATGGTATCCTATGTTAAAAAAAATGTCTGGAGCCAAATTAATATTTTGGCCATAACAGGAGAATAATAACCCACATTGAGATGAAAAATTATGGGTATGTCTATAGTGAGGAGAGATACATAAGTGCCAGTGAGGGCCATTGCTCAATGTTGCACTGATTCTCCTGAATTTGCAAATTAATGGTTTTTGAAGATCAGAGAGGTATTCTTTGATAGAGCCTCTATTTCTGATGAAATTTGTATAGGGTGTTAGGAAAGAAGACACAAAAATACCTATGGATAATTTTCCCATATTCCAAGGGGTTTGGAATGAGGATGCTAAAATAGACCAAAATCCACTAATCTATGCCACTTTTTTGGGATTTTTGGGATTTTGAGAGGAGGAAAGGGACCACAGATCATAAAATTAGAAAATTTTATTTAATCGACATTTTACCTACTCATAAATCTAGACAAAATTGTGTTTAGTGAAGTTTTTCTATAACTGCACAGTTTGGGAGATAGCCGGTTCTGCTAAAATTTCCAAGTCTTGAAAAATTGTAAAAAGGACAAAGTTGTCAATTCTGCATTGTTGTAGAATATTGCTTGGAGCAACATATCGATAATCTGAAAGTTGTTGTATGTCCACATCATGAATATTATCAGTGCCTAATACACAAGTTTTCTTGGTTCTCGATGGATTTTCTTCTACAGTTGACAAAAGTTTGCCTCCTAGTTAAATTGTAGTAGTGATGAAAGTGCACAAATGGGGTGAAGATGGCCTTTTTAGGAAGCCATAACTTTCAGCTCAGAGATTGGATTAAAACATAAGAATAGCTATTAGAAAGTCAATTCAGAGGAGAATAATCTTGAAATATTAAATTTTGGAGAAGTGTGATATGATTTTTCAATTATTGAGAAGAAGGACCTATAACATTAATTGACAATTTTTTTATAATATGCACAATTCTACCAAAAATGGTTGCTTGCACATTTTGCAGAATTAGGGGAATAAGCATATCAATTCAAGCTCAAGATTGCAGATTAAAGACATGAAGGATGCACAAAGAACCTATAGTCAAGAGAGGGAAGCCAAAGGCCAAAATATCAGTTTGGGTAATGAGGAAACATAATCTAATGGACATAGGAGTGGGGTGGAGCCAACATAATTGGTTGATCCGGATTATTTTCGGCACGAAATGAGAGCGGAGATATAATTCGAGGAGATTCATTTTGGGGGCTCAATTATGCCTTCATATATCATTAAGAACCTTGATATCGAAAAAACTTTATTTAGGCCCTCAAAATGGCCCCGGAAGTTAAAACCTGCTAAAAATAGTAAATTGCCAAAATGGCCAGAAAACTGTTTTGAGCCATTTGGAAGAGGTGGGTGGCCCTTGATATCCACCTGGATCATTGGTAGAGACTATGAAGATTTTAAGAGTGGAAGCGCGATGTTATAGAACTGTTAATGAAAGAATCATAAGAGCATAGGAGGAGCAAAATCAAATAAATACTCAGTTGTTGCAAATCCTAAACCAGTTGTAGAGACAAATGAAGAATGGATCAGGCTCAATACACAAGGAAGAAGGCAGACCTCATTCAAGGAGAGATAACTACAAAGGATCTAGGCACATAATAAGTGATAGTAGAGCTCAAGGACATAACTACTCACCTACTCATTCATCCAAGAAGTTTTATGTATCTAAAGGGTCAAGGAGCAACCCATAAGTGTCTCATGTTATGCATCAAAGAAGAAGATATGAGTTGGACAACTTGCAAGTAGAGATTAAGCTACCAACCTTTGATGGTGAAAACAAAAGGGGAGATAATTCTAAAACCTAGTTGCTTGGAATTAGAAAATATTTTTCAATTCCATAGATATTCTTCTAACATAGAGTCCAGGATCACGATATACCATTTGCATGGAAAATATTCTATGTTGTAGGATCAGTTGAAGCAAGTCAAGCACATTGATGAGAAAATGATTTCTTGGAAGAGATTCAAGAAATAATTCTATCACCAATATCTTTCAGAGCATTATTATGACAAGAAGATGCATGAGTTCTTTGAACTTGAGTTGGAGAGCATGACCATGGAAGAATATGAAGACAATTTCTTGGAGTTACTGAGGTATGTGGGTTTTTAAAAAGAGGAGAAGGTGAAAATACAAAGGTTTCTATGTGGACTACCATCTTTATATAAATAGAAAATTCAATTTTGATGAACCCATAACTTTGCAAAGACCATTTAAAAGGCCAAGTACCTATACGAGCAAGGATAAGTAAGAGAAAATTTTCAGAAGTCTTGGAAGGATAAGAAGAAGGAGAAATTAAATCAGAGAAGGAAGGGATTCAAACCTCCTTTCAATAGAAACATTCATAATACATATCAACAAAATAAACCTACTAAGAATGAATCAAAGATGGAAGACTCCTTGGGAAAAAGGTGAAGGCTACCAATCAAATGTTGGGGATGTAAAAAATATCACATATACAAATATTTCCCTCACAGAGAAGACAAAATGAGAACATTGCACAACATTCAAGAGGCTACTACAATGGAAGACATGGGTATAAATATTCCAAGGATATATGCATCCCTAGAATTTCGACAAGCAGAACATCAATCCCATATGATTGAAGTGGAAGGTAAGATTACAAATCATCCTATTTTTATTTTGATTGATTGAGGAGAATGCCATAGTTACATTGATCCTAAAGTAGTGGACATATTCCATTTGATGAAAATTAAGCTTGGAAGATCATGATTGGTTCAACTAGCCACTACGACCAAAAGAAGAATCAATGAGATTGTCAGAGGCTATCCAATAGATATGAAGGGAGTGAATACCAATGTTGATCTAAATATCATGCCATTAGGATCTTATGATATCCTGATTGAAATGGTTTGGTTGGGAAAGTATCATGTTGTCCTATATTTCCATAATAAGACATTTACATTTCTTGATGAAGAAGGAAAGCATAACACTATGCAAGGAATTCCAAGGCCCATTTCTATAAGGGAGATTTCAACCTTACAACTGAAGAGATGTTTTAGGAAAGGATGTCAATAATATGCATCTCACGTGGAGGAGCCAAACACGACCAAAGGGCCAAGTATTGAAGATTTTCTAGCATTGCAAGAGTTTGAGGATGTATTCAAAGAAATACCATGATTACCACCAAAGAGGGATATAGATTTCTCTATTGACTAAGTGCTTGGAGTTTCCCAAGTATCAAAGACTCCTTACATAATGAGTACACTAGAATTAAAAGAATCACAAATGCGGCTAGAAGAATTGTTGAAGAAAGGGTACATACACACAAGTGTTTCACCTTGGGGAGCACTAGTACTCTTTGTGAAAAAAAAAATGGAACATTGAGGCTATGTATTAACTTTAAACAAATAAATAAAGCCACTATGGAGAACAAATACCCTCTACCCATAGTTGATGATCTCTTTGACCAACTAAGAGGAGCAACCATGTTTTCAAAGACAAACCCGAGATCAAGATATCATCAGGTGAGGATCAAGGAAGAAGAGATCAGTAAGAAAACTTTTAGAACTAGGTATGGCCATTATGAATTTGTATTGGTGCCATTTGGATTGACCAATGCACCAACTGTCATTATGTGCTTAATGAATGGCATATTCACAAACTATCTCGATAAGTTTGTCATTGTGGTCTTGGATGACATACTTATTTATTCCAAGTTAGAGGAATGACATGAACAACACTTGAGAATGGTGATGCAAGTGCTAAGGGAGCGTCAATTGTATGCCAAACCAATCAAGTGCTCTTTTTACCAAGATCATATCCATTATTTGGGGCACATCATTTCAGAGGAAGTTATAGTAGCAGATCCAAAGAAGATTGAAGACATTGGAGGATGGAGAGCACCAAAGAATTTTTCAGAAGTTAGATCTTTTATGGGATTAGCCAGATACTACATGAGGTTTATAATAGGTTTCTCTAAGATTGCTCATCCCATCACTTCTTTACAAAAGAATGGAACTAAGTTTGAAGGGATAGCATAGTGTGAAGAAAGTTTTCATTTATTGAAAGAGGTATTTATTAGTGCATCTATTTTGAAAGTTGCTAATCCAAATGAAAATTTTGTGGTATGCACAAATGCATGCAAAGGAGGACTTGGTGGAGTCATCACTCAGAATGGATATGTCATTAGTTATGAGGACCAGGAAGCTTAAATAACATGAGAGTAATTATGCCACACGTTATTTTGAACTTGTTGCCATAGTTTATGCATTGAATATGTGGAGGCATTACTAAATGAGGAAGAAATTTGAATCGAGGATAGACCACAGTGGTTTGAAATATCTATTTGAACAACCAACTTAAATACTAGGCAAACAAGATGGCTAGAATTTTTGAGTGAGTATGACTTTGACATCAAGCATATCAAAGGAAAAGAAAACAAAATTGTTAATGCACTCAAAAGAAGGGTACATATCATGCATGTTATAGTCATTAGTATTCATAACTCATATTTAAAGAGTAGAATTTGAGATGTTCTTGTCGCAAACCACCATTACCTACAGGTAAAAGAAATCCTATGGCAGGAAGATGTACAATAGAAATTTAAAGAGTATAAGATGAAATAATATGGACCACTTATGCATAAAAATAGAAATTATGTTTCTAATTCTAGATAACAAAGGAAGTTGGTATTAAAAGAAATACATAATGTTCCATACATCGGACATCCTCGTTACCAAAAAACAATTGCAGCAATAAAAATCCAATACTTTTGGCCAGGAATGAAGAAATGTGTTGTTGATTACAATACGAGATGCATGGACTGTCAAAGAGTGAAGGTTGAACATAGACACCCATAAGGTTTTCTACAACCATTACCAATTCTAGAGTGGAAATGGGAAGTGGTAATTGTTACCCCCCTAGCCTAGGGGTAACTAAGGAGATGATGTCTCAAGGCCCACAAGTAGAAGACATGAAGTATCAAGAGTCAAATGACCAGTTGATTGTTGGGTTGTTATAGTCTTTGCAGTGAAAGTCTAGTCGAGGTGGATCGACTGAAGGTCGAAGTCGAGGTGGATCGATAGCAAGTTGAAGGTTGAGGTTAGTCGACCAGGTAAAGTCAAATTCTAAGGTTGAGGAAGTTCGACATGGTAAAGTAATTGACATCAATTCGAAGAGGTCAACCGACAAAATATTGACAAGAGGGTGTGTGGCGACCGACTAAAGCCAAATCAAGTCCGACTGGTAGTCGACTAGTAATATGACTTGGAGTCAACTGTAATAGAATCCTGAGATTTGTAGGATTTGTAGCCAATGATCTACATGGATCTCTAAAAAAAATTGGGTGCCAAGTATTTGGGATTTTTCCTATTTTAAAGCCTATAAATAGGTTTTTTTTAAGGTCATAAAGGCTAATGAATGAATCAATGTATTTAGAGAAATATTTATATGTCGGTTGTTGGTCATGCAGATGTAAGTCAGATTGGCTACAGGGTTGTTCTTGCACAGGAAAGAGGGTATGATTTCGATTGTGTCTTAGCTGTGGACCAAGTTTATACATGTAACCTTTTATTCAGATTGAATAAGACAACAAGAGAGCATAACACTCAAGGAATTTTAGTTTTCCCGGTTTGGGTTTCTAGGGTAAAATCTTTGTGTATTGTCTGATTGTTTTGTCATTTACATTCTTGATTAAATTCTTATTCTCCTCTGCTAGGTTTAGTGTGGAAGTGTATATCATTTCCTTACACTAATCCCACATTGAGAAAACATATTCCCTCCTCTCCACCATACATCACCATTCATCATTAACAGCATAGCAAAGTCTGTCACACTATTGTAGCCTAGAAAGGATGGTAGGTCTTGCTTCATCTGCTAACAATTCCATTCTCATGGTAAGTGTCACTTTAACAATTGAATCATTTGAGCATATTTCAAAGGGTCCTTTCTTGATTATGGAACATTTTCTTGGAAATTATACATTTTTCCTTATTTCACCTTGGTGGTTGACATGGTTTCCTAGTAAGTGGGTCACCCTAGAGAAAAGGGTTTCTACTAGGGGGTATCCTTAAAGGGTCATCGTACCATTTTCGCTCATACTTACCACTTTCCACACCTCTTCCCCTCCATTTTTTCATCTTTTGGGTTTCTGGGTTCATTGAACCCAATAAGGGATTTTACCTCATTTCATGGGAAGAAGGGGTTAAAGTATAAGAGGTGTTGTAACTAGCACTGTAAAATTCAAAAACCTAATTTATCCTTCTAGATGCTCACCCTAATATATTGAGAGAAATGAAAATATTCTCCATAAAAATGAAGTACATTTAAAAAGAAAATAAATAAAATGTCTCACTTGGTGGGGGAATGCATTGTGGTTTCCTTTAATTTTCAATGCATATGGAACTCAATGTGTTCTAACTTCAAGTGACATTGTAGTGCTATTTTTTTTTCCTTGCATACAACACTCAATATTTGGACCATAAAAAATGAAAGGAAAATAAAGGGCTTGGGAAAATGTTGCATTTAAAATGGAGGAATGCATCACACCCTCCACAAAGGCACCCATAAATGAGAAAATATGAGCCCTTGATATGTTAGGAACCCTATGCCCAAAATTCCTACCCCCAACCACCCTATATTCACTGCATGGTCTAGAGAGGGTATTCTTGGGAAACATTCCTTGATTTCGACATTGGCCTACTGTTATCCCCAATTCCTAGGGATAACTAAGGAGATGACATCTCAAGACCTTTAGGTTGCAGACATGGAGTATCGAGAGATAGGTTGACCAATAGTTTCCACTTGCACAGATAGAGGCCCGCTTCACCACCACATATCTCAGGCTCATCGGGACGATATCCAGCATATCAGCTTGCTTCTAGAAGACATTGGGTCTTGCTCCATGAGGTACAAGCCAGGTATTATGGTGAATGTCATTTCAATATTTTAGGAATTTTAGTTTGTTTCATTTTAAACTGCTTTTGATTATGTAACATTTGCTTGGCAATTATGCTCTTTGCCTTGTTTCACCTTGGTGGTTAACATTGCACCCTAGTAAGTGGCACTCTTAGGGATAGGTTTTCTAATGGGAGGTCCTTTTGACAATTAATCATGCCATTCCTAACCATACTTTTCATTTTCCACACTTCACCCCCTCGTCTCCTTACCTTTTGGGATTTTCATGTGTACTGACCCAAGAAGGGATTGTCCCTCATTTCATTGGAAGAAGGGGTTGAAGGCCCAGAGGATTGTAGCTAGAAAAAGATAAGATTTGATCATGAACCTTCTATATGCTTGCTCAGGGATCCCAAGTACAATGAAATGTCTCTCATAAGAAATAGATGAGACCTATAAAAAATAACTAATACAAAATTCCAACCAAAGTGAAGCATGTGTGGGAAATATTTTTCATGCTTAGGTAGAATCCCCACACATTGTCCTCAACTTGGGGAATAATGATGTGACTAGGGTAGAGTCAAGTGGGAACTATTTTCCATGCTTAGTTATAATCCCCACCTTGGATTCAACCTGAAAACATATTAAAAGAACAAAAAGGAAATAAAATAGCTTGGAAAAAGGATGCATTGAAAATGAAGGTGTAGCACACCCTATACAAAGGCACCCATAAATGAGAAATTGTGACCCATTGTATCTCATTAAGCTCATTCCCAAAATTGTTTCCCCAATCCACATCACCTTCTCCATGTAACTTAGAGAGGGGTATACTTAGGAAACATTCCTTGACTTAGGGGAGGACTCACCCAATAGATCACCTTGTCAACCCTACCATACCTAAACTTGGAAAATTGCATAGGGTCTTTGAGAAATTATTTAGTTTGATGAGGTGGTTTTGATGCAATGATTAGATGGATATTTTATTGACTTGATTTAATTATTATGATGCATTTTACTTGAGATCCTTGGAGGGTGTATTCATTGTCTTTGTAGGACCTTGCTTGGTGGAAAAATTTGGAAGAACAAGCCTAGATTGGGCTTCCTTGGGGCATGAAGCACACAGGATGGATACCATGTCCCACACACCGAACGATGATGGTAGACTTTGGAGGCCATGAGAGACACCTTGGAGGATCTATCCTAGCCCATTTCCAGCCCAATGTCTTTCTCTTGAGGCTAAAATGTCACACTTAAGGAGCTTGACATCACCCTAGGGCTAGGGTTTTGGTGGTGGATTTATTGATGGTGGACACTTGGCACGTTTTGATAGGAGAAGACATGGCTTGAAGGAGGAAACCCTAGAACATGAGAGAGAGGCCCTACAAGGCCCAAAAACTTCCATTATCAACTCCAACAACTTGCAAAAAGCTCCAAAGCGTCACCCTAGAAGAAGGATGATGTCACAATACGGTTTCTTATGTGCACTTTTTAAAGTTAAATTTGAATTTGATAATGTAAACGGGAAAAGTAAGGTTTGTTGATCCCTTATCTTTTGGTTAACCTAAATTTAAGTGGACAAACACTTTTAGGATTATTTGTCTAAATAGAGATCAAACTCTTGTCATTGTAACATAACTCTCCCATTTTGGAGAGGATCCTTGGTTGAAATTTGTGCCCCTTTTGGGAAATTTTCTCTATCTCTCTTTTCTACTTTCTCATGTAATGGTTTGTCTTGGCTATTGGATGGTTAAGTAAGGGGATATCTTTCTTGGAGACTATTTCTTGATTTTATGGTGGATTTTATTGGTTAAAAGGAGTTTATCTTGTTAATGATTGGAATAGGTAAGGAATCTCTCTTGTTATTCCCTCTTTTCTTGGTTAAAAGGTTCATTTGCTAAGATTTTGGGAATTATAAGGTCATACAACCCCACTAATCCCATCATAATTGTCTTGGAATAATTTGTTGCACAAAGGAGTACTAGGAGGAGTAAAAGGGTTTACACGCTCATGGGGTTTTCCTTAGATAGTTTTGATTTCCTTGGGGAGTAAAGGGCTTACGCCCCCAAGGAAGTAGCACAATTAGCTATTTAATTTTTAAAGACTCCATAACCCAATAGTTAAACGCACTAATCTCTTGCATTGGAGAAATAAAATCATTGCATTGGGATACGTAGAATTATGAGATATTGAAACTGTTTAAGTTGGAATCTTTTTTGCATGCTAAAATCTTGTCAAGGCCACTAGGGCATCTTGTTTCTCCAAGGATTTAATTTTTTTGTAATAAATTTAAGCTACAATCATTAGGGATGCAGCAAATTACTTCATACTTTCTAAATTTGCTCATGTTCTAACCGTCAAAATATGCTAGAAATCTATCAAGTTAATCTACTAGTTATTGTGCTTCTTTTGGGTGGTTTACTTGCAAATTTTGGTGATTGGAATTTGTTTTTGTAACACTTGTTTTCTACAGACATAAGGCTGCATAAATATCTCTTCAATACTTACGTCAAACATCCCTTAAATGTTGCTAAGTCTTGTGCTATCATACTTGAGTTTCACTAGTAATTGCTAGTTAATCTCTTGTATATTTACTTGGACTTTTAGTGACTTGTTTAGAAAGTATTCATTTTATTTCATTTCTGATTTATATCATTATATACTTAGGATAATTAGGATAGAAATATTCACTTTCTTTTCCATTGGATTGTTGGGTTTGCATCTTGTCTTTTCTTGTGTCTTGGGAAGGTATAATCATCTTTTACAGGTGCTCAAGCTCTTGGAAACCATTGATCACTTATGAGACTCCTTTCCAAGAAATATTTCACTTAGTAACTTGATATATAGGGGAATCACTTCCATAGTCTCACTTTCCATCTCATTTTCCCCTAGGGTCACCCGGGATTCCCCCCTTCTGTTGGAATTTTCCTTCACTAAAGTGAGGGGCAGGTTTATCTAAGGTGACAGTGAGTAAACTCTCCCACCATTACCGCCATCTTGTCGATTGGGTTGATATTTATCCAACCGGCATTTTGTGCTATAATATCCTACCCAATAGGGAACCATGACAAGCCTCCAATAACTAAATTTGGAAAATTTATAAGGTCTTTGAGCATTTGTTTAGTTTGAACAGGGGTGATTTAATACACATGTTTGGGTGGTTCATTTATTAAATGTGTATTACTTGGCATGATACATGTGACTTGTGGACCCTTTGAGGGTGTATTTTCTTAACTTTGAAATACCTTTCCCAATGGAAGACATTCATGAAGGGACTAAGCCACTTGGACCTTCATAGGGGATTGAAATCCCATTGGATGGATGATGTGCCCCACTCATCATAGGCCTAAGATGATGAATGTTGAACCTTCAGAGACATCCCCAACACATGATGAAGACCTAAAACCATGAAGAGAGGGTAATGTCACATTATTATGCCCTAATGTCCCTCTTGGAGAGCTTGATGTCACACATTCAGGAGGACCTTTGGCCACTTTGGTGTAATTGGTGGTGTTGTGGGATTGAAACCCCACCTTCTTGCTTGATATGGGATGACATGGAAGCTTCCTAGCTTGAAATCCTAGCCTTTGGAGGCTTGTCTTCACACGTGACACCTTGGAGAGGATTTTTATGGGTTTATCTCCCATCATTTTGTAGCCTATGTGGGAAAAACAACAAATCAATTTGCTAATTAGACATTGTAACTTAGGTTTTAAGCCTAAAATTATTGATTTATTTGTAAAGTGGACAAACATGACTTGAGTTTTCCTCATATAAATATGAGGAAATTCATTTAAATTTTATCATAACTCATCACTTGGAAAATTACTCTTAGACTGAAGTTTCATCCCTCTTTGGCAATTTTCTCTTTCTTCTTTCTTATCGTTATGGATGTTACACTTGTTTATTGGTGGAATAAAGGCTAGCAACTTATCTTGATGCTTCGCATTGGAAAATAGTTGGAATTTATTTAATAAGGAATGGTTTTTCATGTTATATCTTGTATTAGGTAAGAAATTTCTTCAATTTTTTGGTTTTCTTCTTAAATTCAAGGTTATACTATCAAACACTAGGAGGAGTATAAGGGGATACACCCTCCATCAAGAAATTTTCTTCTATTGTCATTGAAAGGGCTCAAGGATTGCTACAAGGAGTAAGAAGTTTTACACCCTTGTAGCAAGACCTTGCTAGGGTTTATCTTCTCTAGGGAGTAAGAGATTTTACACCCCTAGAATATTATCAAACCCTAGTTAAAGTTGGATTTCTAAGCTAGACGAATTTAATTCTCAAAGAAACATTTTATTCTCCTTGTTTCCTAGGTTGTTGTTTAAGAAAGAGACTCCATTAACCCAATAGATATGACACTAATTGAATTAGAGATTGTATATTGTTGCATTGGTAACATGAAATTTGAGAGATTGAATTGTTCAAGTTTGGATTTGAAACTTACATGATTTAGACTATCTTGTACTCCAAGGGCTTCTTGATTCTCTAAGTAATTATGTTGTTGTAACAAACTTTAAGCTACAACCATTAGGGTTTCAACAAAATCACTCTCTCATATTGTTTTTCCACTTTACTACCGTTGAAAATTACTTGTAAGTTGGTATACTTGTTATATTGATAATAAGCTATTGATTGGGTGGTTTACTTGCTAATTTTAGTGGTTAGAACTTGTTGTTGTAGTAAAATTTTGTTACAGCCATTGGGCTATCATAAACACTTGCAAATAACAATCTTTTACAACCCTCCTTTGCTATCAAAATATTGGTTTAATCATTGGAAGATTGTCTACTCATTGTTGGATTACTGAGAGGGGGGGTGAATCGGTAATAGAGAAATTTAACCATATAATCCAAGTGTTATATCAATGAAGCATTATTATCCAATAACTTCAGAGTAAATAAGCAATGAGTAAATGAACAATCATACACATACACAGTACACCAGTGTTTTACGTGAAAACCCAAAGATCCATCTTCATCTATGCATTCTCATCAAGGACAATACATATTATATGACATCGATCATCAATCAATCAATCCTTTGACATCAATCAATCACTTGAAATCAATAAATGACATCAATCAATCAAACCATTGTTATCAATGACAACATGATCCAACACTAATTGCTATCATTGTTATCCAATATCATATACTTGATTTTGATGGTTTAATTTGCAGTTGTTGTAACTCCTTTCCTGTTGATATGTCATTGTTGTATGTTGAAAATTTTGGGACAATCATAACTTGTTGTTTCCCTCTTGTTCTAGGGCTCATTTTATCATATATTGTCTTGGTTTTGGTTGTCTAACATTTGTTTTGAAGGTATTCTTCATTGGAAACTTTCCCTTGACCGATACTCATCATCCATAAAGCCCCTAGAACCTTTCATTGTCACCTATAGGGGTGATCCATTCTTCTCCTTTGCAATCCTCCTAGGGTCACTCAGGAATCCTCCCTCATGTTGGACTTTTCCATCACTAAAATAAGGGGGTATCTATTGAGGTGACAGTGATAGGTTTCCCCAGTTGTGTCACATTCATTTTTTGGGGGTTCTGATTTGGCCAAATTACAAATTGTGAGATAATAGTAAAAATTCAGGCACGGTCAACATAGGGAGGATCATAAATTTTGTGTTGGATACAACGTGTGGATCTATATCTATAAGGAATGATTGTAAGGAGCAACCGAGAAACTCAATCCCCTTATATATGGACCTATTGAGGGGTCAAAATTCCCTTTGACTCAACAGTAGGAATCATGCCCGAAGATGAGGCCCATTAGACTCTTCTTCGTTTAGGGTGGCGTGATTCTCCAGATTGATGGTCCAACGAGTTTTGATGGGATTTAATTGGTTTATGAAAGTTTTCTTTCTAATAATAAATCTCTTTTTAAGGTTTAATTTTCTTTTTAATTTTTAAACATGCAAAACTTTTAATTAACTTAAGAAATAATTTTCTTTGGAAGAAATACAGGCCTAAGGATAACCTTTAGCCAACGGTATGTAAACAACACCTGAACATAGATAATGTCAACAATAATAATTCTATTGAACATACCATATTTTGTTTAAAAAGGAGAAATAAATAGCATGCATGGGATTATATATAAAACAAAAATGCACCAGAAATAATTTTGCAAATTGCTCACATATAATAATCTAAAACATTATCGATTTTTACCAATATTCATCTAGCATTCATAAATCATTCAATATAAATAAGAAATGACAATGATCTTACTAAAGGGCGTGTAGTAGATAACAATTCACAAAAAAATCCACAGATCAAATAAAATCCACACCCACAAACTTGGAAAAAATGTCTTTGGCTCGGTTTGAGCTTCTCAATTAATTCAAACTTCAAAAATAGTTCTCAAGATTGACCATCTAGTTCTTACACAAAACCATCGACCTATAAGACATTGTTGATTTATTTATTTATACAAAATAAAAAATACTAAAAATAGCTTAAAATTCACTTAAAATAAAAAACAAATAGCAGAGTGGACTAGTCTACGTGTATTCTTCCAGTCATATTTTAGTTATCTCAACGGATTTGTTTTTTCATATTCGGACCACTGGACGAAAATATATTCACATGTATGGAGATAGGGGGATTTTTGTTTCTCCATTTTCATGTTGAGCTCATCTTTCTTCTCCATCGCCCGGTGTTTGAATCTATTCATATTGGCACTCAAGTAATGCAGGACCATAGATGCTCCTATTGGCTCGTCGACAAACTTCCTCACCTTTCCTCTTTCTAAGGTAGTTATTTGGAGAACGTTGGATTCAAACTTATGATCATGCTTAGAAAGTTATTTTAATATATCATTAAGGCTTGCAAATTTCTCGGGCATACCCAACTCAGGGAGTTGAATGTCTCTCATTTTCTCATTTATCTTTCCCTAGTTCCTAAGACATTCTTTCCACCTATCATGCATATTTTGTTGTGGTTCCATCACCACCTATGTGCAATACTCAATTGCTTTCTAAAATCTCGCTAGGATTTAATCTGTAAGTGTACTGATGTCGTGCTCTTCTTAACCCTAACCCTTTTGAATTTCCCTAATGTACTTGATTTGAGCCAAAGTTTTGTGTTCCCTCTCGGACCATCTTAGCATATATTTGTGTGCTATCAGCCCTGGAAAAGTCTATTATTGGTAGCCCACATCCTGAGACATAACCTTCATCGTATTCATTGTCCTTTCCTTCCTAGGTGATATCTCTCGAGCCATGTTCTTCCTCCTTATCCTTTTGATTATCTTCCCATGTGCTCTAAGGATGTGATCCTTGTTCTGGGAGAGTTGAGATGTTTTTAGTTGTACCCGAAACCGTTGCTACCTCTATCATTTGTAGTTCTTGGGGTGGTTGGGTGTCTCATACTTTTGTACTATAATCATTGATAATTGGGCCTGTTGCAATATCTATGTCATCACTATAATCATCATATATAGTTATTAGATCTGCAATTACAGGTGCAAGAATTCTTGTGCCTAATGTCTTTGTTAAGTTTGTTATCGTGCAATATGTACTTGTGATCCAAATCCCAAGACAAGTAAAATAGATTGGTGTAACAAAAACGATATCCTATCACTGTCACCTCAATAGGAAATCCCCACTTTTAGGAGTAGAATAAATTATAACCCAAGGGAAGTGTCCCCGGTGGCCTAAAGGGATGCATAGACTAAGGTTGTGTTAATAAATACCCCCCTCTCATTGGTCGCCAAATTTAACAAAGTCTACGTCTGAGAAATTGATGCAAAGAAGTGTAATTTGTGTACCTTCACGAAACAATAACAACAGAGCATATATATGGAAATTGCATGTAAAAAGAATGATAGTAAAGCCTCCAAAGATGATAGGGAATGGAATTATATCATGGCTGAAGAAAAATTACATTTAGATGATGGTTTATAACAGCCAAAAGTAAACTGTAACAACCACAAGAATTAGAGATCAGAATTACTAGAAAAGACAATGAAAAATGAGCATATATCAAGTAGATTCCTTAAAAATTGTCACAAGAAAGTTATGAGTAAGTTAGCTATGAGTTAGCTTATTGTACGTAGAAAATTGCAGCAGTTAATATGATTGTAGCAATTTTTTGCAACAGCAGCAAGTAGATTAGTAATCTAGGATAAACTATGGTTAGAGACAGTTAGTAAAATCTTAGGAGAATAGTGTTTGAGTGTTTGATCAATCCTTCAACAAGATGGAAGTGAGAACTAGTGCCTTTTAGGGATTATGGAGTCAATTATATTAGCACAATAACTTAGAGAAAATAAATGATTATACTTGTATAATAGATAACAAGGTGGAAGCTTGAGGAGTAGCACCTTAAGTCCTCAAATACCAAGCCTCAAAGTGTAAATTCAACTAGGGTGTAGGAATTTCTAGGTCCTAGTGATTTCTCTTCTTCATAGACTTTTGAAATATATTATATGTAACAAGAACTAGACAAAGCTTCTAAAGTGATAGCAATTTAGGGCTCTAGAAGTTTGTATAGCCAATATCTTTGTTGGCACAGGGGAATACCCAGGGTTCAATGCTACAACAACACACCAACAAAGCCCTAACTACTGGCCCTTTCAGCAACACCTGCAAAGAAGATGAAGTCTCACCCGAGGTAGAGGAAGGGGTGGTTGCAAGACTCAAGTGTTTGCAACCTTAGCTGGGACACAGATCTATGATTATAACACTTAATACAGCTCTTAGCACAGTCATTCCCTCGATATGCAATCACTATTCACTTCGTTGATAAAACAGAGTTTCGCAACATTCACACTAATCTACAGTAGTTAAGAACTTAGCATATAAATGGATCAAAATGAGCATATCAAGCACTGAGCATGAATTATCTTGATTAGATCCAATATTCTCACATATCATAAGCACAAAGAAGAAGTATATCTATCTAAACATATCAAAGAACTTAGCAAATAACATGTGAACACATCAATACAAAGCACAAAGAACATAACACAGTGTTTATGTGGTTCACCCCCACCCT